>JAVTVY010039307.1:0-156772 GCA_036873755.1 Hanleya hanleyi | reverse complement strand
TTCTCGGGGTGTACATTCCGATTTGAGGGATGTTCGCGTCATCTGTGACGTCATCGGTGGCGTCATCGGTACGAGTAGTAGCGAAAGTGGACATTTTCGGGCAGTACATGAAGGTATTTGGGGTCGAGATGGGCTATTCACGGTTCGAATGCGTCCTGGAAGGTGTCATCTTGTAGTTCTCGGGGTGTACATTCCGATTTGAGGGGTGCCCGCGTCATCTGTGACGTCATTGATGACGTCATCGGTACGAGTAGTAGCGAAAGTGGACATTTTGTGGGTGCGTGAGGGTGAGTTTGGTGTAGAGATGCACCATCCTTAGTCCGAATGCGTCGTGTGAGGTGTCATTTTGTAGCTCTCGGGGTGTACATTCCCAATTGAGGCATGTCCGAAGCATCTGTGACGTCATCGATGACGTCATCAGTAGGGGTATTAGCGAAAGTGAACCTTTTGGGGCAGTGCAGGAAGGTATTTGGTGTAGAGATGGACCATCCGCGTTGCGAATGCGTCGTGTGGGATATCATGTTGTAGCTCTCGGAGTATAGACCCTGATTTCAGGGATATTTATAGCATCTGTGACGTCATTGGTGACGTCATTAGTACAAGTTGTAGCGAAAGTGGGCCTTTTATAGCAGTGAAGGATGTTATTTGGTGTAGAGAGGGACCATCCGCGGTCCAAATGGACCGTGTGAGGTGTCATCTTGTAGCAACGCCCACCAACACCATTCTTAATGCTTCAACGCCCTGGTAAAATAGCTCAGAAGCTCTGATATTCCATGGAATTGTCACTAATTCTTCGAAATGCGGTGATGCCCGTCAACGCCCGTCGTTACACCTTAACACTCTAACATAACGCCATGATATAGACCAGAGAGAGAAAAACAACAGCAACAACAACAAGGATGACACATGAGAGAACAACAACAACAAGAAGTTTTTTTCATATAGTTTATTTTCCCCAATGTTACATCATACCCACGCTGGGGGAGCCGCGTTGGGTATATTTACAATTCAAGAAGATTCTTATCCAATCAGAGGCCACCATTTGCATGTTTCATATTCGTTCCTGTCCGTTAGATGTATTCTTGTCCAAGCAGAAGTCTCCATTTCAGAAAGTGCCATCTGAACCGTTTATTCTAATCATCGTCGGGCAGGCCAGGATACCGTTGAGGCAACATATCCTCAGATAGTTGTTTGCGCATTCTGAGTATCTATCAGTGCGTGGGTGAATACTTTCATCCGATGGGGGTGGTGGTCAGTTTAACCACGAAGAACGTAACATTGGTCAATATCTCCATTATCCACTTGGTGTTACAATTCAAGAACTCTCTTGTCCAATTAGAGGCCACCATTTGCATCTGTCATATTCGTTCCTGTCCGTTAGATGTATTCTTGTCCAATCAGAAGTCTCCATTCCAGAAAGTTCCATCTTCGGCCATGTTCGCTTTGAACCGTTTATTGTAATCATCATCGGGCAGCCCAGGAAACCGTTGAGGCAACATATCCTCAGATACATGTTTGTGCATTCTGAGTATCTATCAGTGCCTGGGTGAATACATTCACCCGATGGGAATATTCCGTAGTTTGGTCACGAAGAACGTAACATTGGTGACCCTCTCCACTGTCCACTTGGTGTTGGGGCGTTGTTGTTGGGCCCATTCCAAGGGATCCACGGTGTCCAGTTTCTCCAGCATCGTCTGTAGCGACACTCGGTTAATGATGGTAAACGGTTGGTCAAATACCTGGATGTTACTGCTCGGGTAAAAGTATCGGACTTGGTCTGTCTCCTTATGCCGCAGCACATAACCAAACGCCAAATTTAATTTGAAGGACGTAGCTTGATCTTTGAAGATGGCTTTCACGTAGCTAGGTAGACGGGCGAGGTCGGTCAATCGAAAATTGTAGATATATTATACTAGAGACGATGCTGGAGAAACTGGACACCGTGGATCCCTTGGAATGGGCCCAACAACAACGCCCCAACACCAAGTGGACAGTGGAGAGTGTGACCAATGTTACGTTTTTCGTTACCAAGCTGACCGACCACTCCCATCGGCTGAATGCGTCACTCATGCACTGATGAATACCATAACATGCCGTACATACTCTATATGTCTACATGTTGATCGTTGACGGTACGGAGGTGACCGAAGAGACACGGATGTTACCGAAGATGTCACGGCTCGGCCCTCGACTTGGGGATAGTTGAACTGAGTGTGCTAAAAATAGATCACCAGCTAGCGTGCTATAAAAGGGAGGCGGCCTGGCCGTTTCATCAGACACTCTGTCAACCACCAAGATGTTCACTTGCACAACCTGCCAGAAGCTGTTTACTCGTCTAGATACGTTACGACGCCACGAGGCCTCCACCCACAACGATGCTCGGTATACTTGTATAATCTGCGCACGGTCATTCAATCGGAAGGATCATTTACTGCGTCATGAGAGGGTACTCCACGCGGGTGCGACGGTACTATGTAATGATTGTGGTCGACTCTTCAAACGACCCAGTCGGTTTAGACAGCACCAACGTTTGATGCATGCCCCGTCTCTACGGTTTGGGCGACAACTTTCCACTAAAGAGGAGCCGCGGAAGGTCAGACCCAGTGAAGATGAACCCGGAGAGACGAACGCCACTGGTGATGCGATGACGAAGAGCCTGCCTATACCCACGGTCCAGGAGGGCCTGGATATCCAGCCGGACCCCTCCGTTACGGTTTCGAGTCATACGCCTGACAACATCGAACATTTTCTGGGCGAGCCCATAAATGTTCCTAGCGATCTCTTACAGGACGCCCAGCCAGTGAGTGACATTTATCGGCGCCACTGGTCCATGATACGGCACTGTTTCTACCGTCATCGCCCTATTCAAGATATCTACAATTTTCGACTGACCGACCTCGCCCGTCTACCTAGCTACGTGAAAGCCATCTTCAAAGATCAAGCTACGTCCTTCAAATTAAATCTGGCGTTTGGTTATGTGCTGCGGCATAAGTAGACAGACCAAGTCCGATACTTTTACCCGAGCAGTAACATCCAGGTATTTGACCAACCGTTTACCATCATTAACCGAGTGTCGCTACAGACGATGCTGGAGAAACTGGACACCGTGGATCCCTTGAAATGGGCCCAACAACAACGCCCCAACACCAAGTGGACAGTGGAGAGGGTCACCAATGTTACGTTCTTCGTGACCAAACTACGGAATATTCCCATCGGGTGAATGTATTCACCCAGGCACTGATAGATACTCAGAATGCACAAACATGTATCTGAGGATATGTTGCCTCAACGGTTTCCTGGGCTGCCCGATGATGATTACAATAAACGGTTCAAAGCGAACATGGCCGAAGATGGAACTTTCTGGAATGGAGACTTCTGATTGGACAAGAATACATCTAATGGACAGGAACGAATATGACAGATGCAAATGGTGGTCTCTAATTGGACAAGAGTGTTCTTGAATTGTAACACCAAGTGGATAATGGAGATATTGACCAATGTTGCGTTCTTCGTGGTTAAACTGACCACCACCTCCATCGGATGAAAGTATTCACCCACGCACTGATAGATACTCAGAATGCGCAAACAACTATCTGAGGATATGTTGCCTCAACGGTATCCTGGCCTGCCCGACGATGATTAGAATAAACGGTTCAGATGGCACTTTCTGAAATGGAGACTTCTGATTGGACAAGAATACATCTAACGGACAGGAACGAATATGAAACATGCAAATGGTGGCCTCTGATTGGATAAGAATCTTCTTGAATTGTAAATATACCCAACGCGGCTCCCCCAGCGTGGGTATGATGTAACATTGGGGAAAATAAACTATATGAAAAAAACTTCTTGTTGTTGTTGTTCTCTCATGTGTCATCCTTGTTGTTGTTGCTGTTGTTCTCTCTCTGGTCTATATCATGGCGTTATGTTAGAGTGTTAAGGTGTAACGACGGGCGTTGACGGGCATCACCGCATTTCGAAGAATTAGTGACAATTCCATGGAATATCAGAGCTTCTGAGCTATTTCACCAGGGCGTTGAAGCATTAAGAATGGTGTTGGTGGGCGTTGCTACAAGATGACACCTCACACGGTCCATTTGGACCGCGGATGGTCCATCTCTACACCAAATAACATCCTTCACTGCTAAAAAAGGCCCACTTTCGCTACAACTTGTACTAATGACGTCACCAATGACGTCACAGATGCTATAAATATCCCTGCAATCAGGGTCTATACTCCGAGAGCTACAACATGATACCCAACACGACGCATTCGCAACGCGGATGGTCCATCTCTACACCAAATACCTTCCTGCACTGCCCCAAAAGGCTCACTTTCGCTAATACTCCTACTGATGACGTCATCGATGACGTCACAGATGCTTCGGACATGCCTCAATTCGGAATGTACACCCCGAGAGCTACAAAATGACACCTCACACGACGCATTCGGACTAAGGATGGTGCATCTCTACACCAAACTCACCCTCACGTACCCACAAAATGTCCACTTTCGCTACTACTCGTACCGATGACGTCATCAATGACGTCACAGATGACGCGGACACCCCTCAAATCGGAATGTACATCCCGAGAACTACAAGATGACACCTTCCAGGACGCATTCGAACCGTGAATAGCCCATCTCGACCCCAAATACCTTCATGTACTGCCCGAAAATGTCCACTTTCGCTACTACTCGTACCGATGACGTCACCGATGACGTCACAGATGACGCAAACATCCCTCAAATCGGAATGTACACCCCGAGAACTACAAGACGACACCTTCGAGGACGCATTCGAACCGTGAATAGCCCATCTCGATCCCAAATACCTTCATGTACTGCCCGAAAATGTCCACTTTCGCTACTACTCGTACCGATGACGTCACCGATGACGTCACAGATGACGCGGACATCCCTCAAATCGGAATGTACAGCCGAGAACTACAAGATGACACCTTCCAGGACGCATTCGAACCGTGAATAGCCCATCTCGACCCCAAATACCTTCATGTACTGCCCGAAAATGGCCACTTTCGCTACTACTCGTACCGATGACGTCAGCGATGACGTCACAGATGACGCGAACATCCCTCAAATCGGAGTGTACACCCCGAGAACTACAAGATGACACCTTTCAGGACGCATTCGAACCGTGATTAGCCCATCTCGACCCCAAATAACTTCCTTCGCTGCCCCAAAATGGCCACTTTACTTACTACAACCAACTGCGCATGCGCAGATTAACGCGACATGCATTCAAAAACACACCATTCTGACTCTACCCCACACAAGCTTCACTTTGACACCTCACACGACCCATTCGAACCGTGATTAGCTCATCTCTAACCCAAACACACCCCTACATAGCACCCAAAATGCCTGTTTTCTATACTACGGCCAGACTGCGCATGCGCAGACTATTGAACACGGACGAACCATTAGTGTCAAGTGCTCCTCCAAGGGAGCTTCAAAATAAGACCTCACTCGACCCCATTGAACCATGAGTGGCCCACCTAGACTCCAACATGTCCACCCCGTATGGGCCTATACACCCATAGCCATGCAGTATAGGCCTATGGGCCTACCCAGGCCTCGGTGACTTTTTTCAAAAATTTCACCGATTCGCTCCGCAACACTTCCTATCGTGTTCTAAATGACGAGACGAGTAAAACCGCAAATGTATAGAAGTGGGTTTCCCAGTAGGATAAACATTGAACCTATACCCCAGTATGGGTCTATATGAGGCTATATCGTACTTTTTCAAAAATGTCACCGATTCGCACGGGGACACTTCCTATCATGTTCTAAATGACAAGACGAGTAAAACGAGACCCCACAACCCTACCGCAAATGTATAGAAGTACGTTTCCCAGGGGGACAAACATTGATCCTATACCCTCAGTATGGGACTATATGGGGTTCGGTGACTTTTTTCAAAAATTTCACCGATTCGCACGGGGACACTTCCTATCATGTTCTAAATGACGAGACGAGTAAAACGAGACCTCACAACCCTACCGCAAATGTATAGAAGTACGTTTCCCAGGATGGTCCTATACCTCCCATACCCCATGTAGGCATTTTCCCGTAATTTAGGATAAAGTCCGTATTCCGTATTTTTTCAGGAAAATGTTTACATACACCCACCCTGGAACTAGGGGAAGATAACTCTGTTGATAGACAAGCCCCGTTAAGCCCGGCGACCTATATACCCCTCATACCCCATATAGGCATTTTCCCAGGTTTTTCGATAAAGTCCGTGTTCCGTATTTTTTTTTTCAGGAAAAATTTTACATGCACCCACCCAGCTATCAAATACCCCTTCACCTAGGCTTCACGTTGATACCTCACTCGACCCCATTCGACCATTAGGGGCTCCCCTAGATGCCTAAACGTCTATTTTCATACCCTTGGGCCACCGCGCATGCGCAGAATGACCCTAATTCAACCCCACACCCAGTCCACCAGATGCCCCTTCATGAATGCTTCACTTTGATACCTCACTCGATCCCATTGGACCATTAGGGGCTCCCCTAGCTCCAAAAAGGCTATTTTCATGCCCTTGGGCCACCGCGCATGCGCAGAAGGCCGATATGTCAACCCCACACCCAGTCCATCAGATGCCCCTTCACGAATGCTTCACTTTGATACCTCACTCGACCCCATTGGACCATTAGGGGCTCCCCTAGCTCCAAAACGTCTATTTCCATACCCTTGGGTCACCGCGCATGCGCAGAATGCCGATATTTCAACCCCACGCCCAGTCCATCAGATGCCCCTTCACGAATGCTTCACTTTGATACCTCATACGACTCCATTGGCCCATTAGGGACTCCCCTAGCTCCAAAACCGCTATTTCCATACCCTTGGGCCACCGCGCATGCGCAGAATGCCGATATTTCAACCCCACACCCAGCCCATCAGATGCCCCTTCACGAATGCTTCACATCGATACCTCACTCGACCCCATTGGTCCATTAGGGGCTTCCCTAGCTCCAAAACGTCTATTTCCATACCCTTGGGCCTCCGCGCATGCGCAGAATGCCGATAGTTCAACCCCGCGCCCAGTCCATTAGATGCCCCTTCACATATGCTTCACTTTGATACCTCACTCGACCCCATCGGTCCACTAGGGGCTCCCCTAGCTCCAAAAAGGCTATTTTCATACCCTTCGGCCGCCGCGCATGCGCAGAATGCCGATATGTCAACCCCACACCCAGCCCATCAAATGCCCCTTCACGAATGCTTCACTTTAATACCTCACTCGACCCCATCGGTCCAATAGCGGTCCCTACAGATTGCCGAACACTTCCACGAAAACCCACGAGTTTGGGACTACTTTCGGTCCGCAGAGGCACACCGCATCACCGCCAGACCGCATCACCGCGGAGAAATACATGCCCCCAAGGTCACGCCCCATTCACCCAAACCGGAAGTGATGTCATACCTGCGCACAACACTCCTGCGCAAACCACCCCAATACCGCCTCAAAACCTCCCCATTTTTTTTTCTGCGCATGCGCAGTGAGGCGCTATCGACCCAATTTCCCCTTTGTACACTACTGATAGTCTACCCTGTGATATCGATATTTTTCCCTGCAATGTCGATCATCTTCCCTCTGATGTCGATAGTCTACCCTGTGATATCGATATTCTTCCCTGTAATGTCGATAGTCTTCCAAGTGATGTCGATAGTCTTTCAAATGATGTCGATTCGACAGTCTCCAGGGGCGGTCTTGTGGGGCGGTGGGCAAGAGATATGATGTTCTCGTCAGTTTTGTTCAAAGGATTTTCTTTTCCGCTGATGAAAGCGGTAAAAGATTTTTTTGTATTTCGTATTTAGTACATGGAGTTTACATATATTAGGCACATTTGAGAAGACAATTGCATACATAAAACATTCGAAAAGTATGACTTTTTTTTTGAATGACATTACTGTGACATCAGGGCACGGGGTGGCAAGTTCCAGCTATAGTCTCAAGAATAACAAAAATGACTGTGGAAGGGGAAGACCCCCCCCCCACCCCCTCGCCCCCAAGGTAGGGTTGAGGGATACCGCTATGAGGACTGTACATGCACACTAGTTTGTATTTACATACATTTCGATATTGATAGCTGCTTAGATTTGGGGTTTTTCTATTCTCGATTGATTAAGATATTGATACCTGCTTAGATTGAGGTTTTCCTATTGTCGATTGATTAAGATATTGATACCTGCCCAGATTGAGGTTTTCTTATTGTCGATTGATTAAGATATTTCAATTATGGAGGAGAAAAGTCCTTACATGGTTGAGAAAAGTCCTTACATGGTTGAAAGCTATTTAATGAATGTCGGACCTGGCATTTGCAGCTTACAAATTGTGGAGATTCCAATATGATTCCGTAGCACTGCGCATGGGCAGTGTACTTGGTGAAATGAAGCGTCGAATATATTAAGAATTCGACATCATCAATGCGGCGTCGTACATTAAGCTGTGTATAGGCTTAGCTGGAGTTGTGCTCCTCTGGGAGCTGTTATTTCAGGCATAAAATGGGTTGTGTCCTCAACGCTCGTCAGATATCTACAGCGGTCTGTCAACCCTCAACATCCTGTTTGCGTATTGCTGCAGAAATTCCAACTTTGTTCTTGGTAGACTTACAATAGCACTATTATATCGCTGTAGAAGTCAAGGTCTCCAATACAACATTGATTCGTTTGAAAAGAAGTACGCTGTGAAAAAGAGGGACGAAATCGACTGTTTTTTTGTGAAAACTGGATTTTGTTGACGGTAATGAATAGAACAGCGATATTTGCTGCCGATTTCGACCGATTGACGCCAATTGTATGAACAAACTGAATCAGTTGTTCAAAGATATTTGTTATTGCTGATTTCTGTGTGTTACAGTTCCTGAGTTGTGCCTGTGGTTTGTTCGCCTGGACAAAGAAAATACATTTGTACCGAACTCGGAACTCCACCGCTGCATCTTCTCGGTTGCGAGAAAATCCCCATCGTTAACGTTTGCGGCTGGTATCCAGATACACCGTCGAACAAGAGATGACAGGTATGGAAGGAGAACAGGACCACGGAGCCCATTGGAATGTATCTAGGCGAAGGTAAGTAACTTTAATGTTGACTTCATGATCTTTGCTATGTGGTTCGCATAATTCACGAGTTAATTTCGCACAAGGTCGAGGTAAATAGGGGAAAGGAAAAGGAGTACTGGGTAGAAGGGAGAAATAATCAAACTATCGAATGATTAAACCACTATTTATTTATTTTCGTGCTAACCTTTTACTGGGAGCTGAATACGAAATGAAGTATGTTTTTTTTGTGTTAATTCCGCTATGCATGTGATATTGTGCGATACAGTGAGGATTATGCAAGCTGATTATTCAATGTGAAGTTCCCAAAATATGTTATCACCAGTGTTGTAAACTGGTCTGGGATTTACCCGAGTATTTATCTCCAGCTGTTACAATTTTGAAACAAATCATAATTTTTTTCAATTCCGCACCACACTGGCTTTTTCTTAGAAAGAAAATACGGTACCCAAGTTATATACTCTGATCCAACCAATACTATATCCAATGATTTCCACATCACCATATCCGTTGGACCGTTTTCATCAATATATTATTCTGGTTGGGCTGTCATATTTTAGATATATAAAAATTTTGATTGGAAATGTATAAAAATAATTCTCTACCATAATTTATACGAAAAAGGTAAAAAATAAGAATAAAAAATATATATGAAAAAAAAATACGAATTCAAACGTCTCCTTTTTACATCACTTTTGACCGGGAGAATTTACTAAATGTAACTTGAGTATTTTTTCTGTATTGTTAAACATATTTTTTTGTGCGGAATTGAGCTGACTATTTTATGGCCACGTGACAGAAACAGCGAGGTGGATTGTTCTCTGGTAAACATCACATGATCACCTTCGCTTTTTGATTGTAACGAGAATTGGACACCGCAAACTAAAATTATATTTTAGAGAACCGACTTCGATATTGACTGAAGGTGTCATATTTATATTGCATACGCAAATATAGACCAGGTTACATATATCTGATCATAAAATGGTACTTTTTTCAGTTTATGAACTCGAAGAAAAATCAGCTTTATTACCGTCGCACAAAATAGTGTTTCTTCTGTTAACGTCATACATGTACATACTTTATTACCGTCACACACAAAATAGTGTTTCATCTATAAATGTCACACATATTTTGATTTCAATGCGACATGCGAATTTTAAAAATGTCTCGATACTACTCTCACAGAAATTTTTTATACCTTCTTAGTTTCTTGTTTACTATTTTGATTGCATAGAATGGGACCGGATATGTTCTAATTTTTTTGTACAATTAAAAATTATCTTGGACTTCGCGATTCACACTAGCAACTTCTGAGTCTGGGAAAAAATCTAAAATTGTGTGTAATTGCTGTATAGACATTTCTATCTCCAAAAATGATTCTCTAGGTCTTCAATTTCTTACTGCAATCCATCAGGTTTATGTTTGTATTAAAATAATCGCGCTTAAAACTACTTATTTTTGCAAACATTGATAAGATGGAACGAGGAAAAAATTAAAACACAAGAACCATATTAATCCGACTGAACGACAATTTCAGAAAGGATATGTGACGTTAACATGCAACCCCTTTGTATGTGATAGTAATGAATGTGATTTGTTCTGCAATCCAAAACATACAGAATAATATCTTTCTTGGAGTTTACATAGTGAAATAGCAGCCTCGGACAAATTGCGATTATAACTTGTATAAAAATGGAGATATAATTGATCAAAATTTGTTCCCTGACCTATTTAATTGGTATTTTTTGAGGGCATTCTCAACCCCACAACTGAAATAAAAACCATTCTTGGTTCCAACAGATAATCAAAGTTCCTGATCAATTGTGTTACACTAAAGTTTTGGGTTGAAGTGTCATATTATTGTTACAAGAGAAAATTTCCATATAAAATGCCTCAAAAATACCAAAATAAGTAATGAGACACATTTTTGAGCAATCATATCTCCATTTTCGCACAGTTGCACATTCCAATGTTTTGGGGTTGATGTTGTGGTATATAAACCGCAATAAAAATATAATTATGCAGGTTTTGGAGTGACAAAAAAAAGGCCCTTAACGTTACTCACAAAGGATTTTTTCTTGGTGTCACTTATCTTTCATACATCTACACGACTCCAAAAGTTATTCTCGTGTTCTTCAGATGTTGCTATCGGGTTTATTATTGCATTCTAAATAATTGCTCTGAAAACTAATTATTTAAGTTGAACTTTCGATACATCACCACGTATCTAAGTAAGCTCCGCCTACTCGTTCTGTCACTCAGCACATATATGCATGTACATGCAGTGTATCTCAGAGAGGATCATGCAAGTGCAGCTCGCTTGGGAAAACTGGGCAGCCAATTACAGGCCATAACCTGTCAGTAGACGGAGCTTAATCAGGTGCGTGGGGATGGAGAACATGAGAGATTGACAATTTGTATGCAGCCCAGTTTCCATTCTTGTAGTATAGATGTTATCAGGAACCCACCCATCTCTATTTATTGACTTGTTATATTAAGTATTAACATCCCCCTCTCCCCCCCCCCGCCATCATCCCTTGGCATGGCTCGTCTGACAGAGCATAATAAAGGAGTATGCAGACCTGCGCCAGGGTTTGAAACTTTTTGATCTTGTTTCGATCCTACCACGGATACCAGTGATCTAATCTCGTGTGATGAAATTTACAATAAAACAAATTCGGATTTTTGTTTGGAAAGGGGAAGGGGAAGAAGGGGCAATCGATACCTTCAATGAGCATATAATACTAAAATTCCTGTTTATATACTACAAGTTAGTAAACAAGCGAAAAATCATGTATGTAACTATTGAATAACTCGGGGGTTATTAACATTAACTTTTTTGATATTGATTCTTTGCCAATTTATCGCGAATCTTTCATTCAAGTTGTCGATTCATTTCTATGCGAAATTTATTTTGATTAATTTGTAAGTAACTCTTCAATAAATAGGTAACTAATATCCTCTGGTGTTTGGGTATCGATGGTCTTCTCTGTGGTATCGTTAGTCTTCCCTGTAATGTCGATAGACTTCCAAGTGATATCGATAGTCTTCCCTGTGATATCGATAGTCTTCCCTGTAATGTCGATAGACTTCCAAGTGATATCGATAGACTTCCAAGTGATGTCGATAGTCTTTCCTGTGATATCGATAGTCTTTCCTGTAATGCCGATATTCTTCACTATGAAGTCGATAGTCTAGCATGAGATATTGATATTTTTCCCTGTGATGTCGATGGTCTTCCCTAGGATATCGATAGCCGTACCTGTAATGTCGATAGTCCTCTATGTGATATCGGTAGTCTTCCAAGTGATGTCGGTAGTCCTCCATGTGATGTCGGTAGTCTTCCAAGTGATGACGACAGTATTTCATGCGATGTAGATAGTCTTCCCTTTAATGTCGATAGCCTTCAAGTGATGTCGATGGCCTTCCCTGTGATGTGGATGGTTTTCCCTGTGATATCGATAGTCTTCCCTTTGATGTCAATATTCTTCCATGTGATGTCGAAAGTCTTTCCTGTGATATCGATAGTCTTCCTTTTATTGTCGATAGTCTTCCAAGTGATGTCGATAGTCTTCCCTGTGATATCGATAGTCTTCCCTGTAATGTCAATAGCTTTCCAAGTTCTGTCGCTACTCGTCCTTGTGGAGTTTGGGTATCGATAGTCTTCACTGTGATGTCGATAGTATTCCCTGTAATGACCAGCCTCTTCCAAGTGATGTTGCTACTCATCCCTATGATGTTTAGGTATCGATAGACTTTCTTGTGATATATCGATAGTCTTCCTTGTAACGACAATAGTCTTCCCTGTGATATCGATATTCTTCTCTGTGATTTAGTCTTCCAGGTGATGTCGATAGTCTTCCCCGTGTTACCGGTATTCGTCCCTGTGATGTCCATAGTCTTCGAAGTGTTGTCGATAGTTTTCCCTGTGATATCGGTACTCTTCCAAGTGATGTCGATAGTCTTCCCTGTGATATCAATAGTCGTCCCTGAAATGTCCATGGTCTTCCAAGTGATGTCGATAGTCTTCCCTGTGATATCGATATTCTTCCATGTTATGTCGATAGCCTTCCCTCTGGAGCTTTGGTATCGACACTCTTCCCTGTGATATCGATAGTCGTGCAAGTGATGTCAAAAGTGGTCCCTGTGATGTCGAGTCTACCATATGATATCTATAATCTTCCTTGTCTCCCATGTGATGTCGATATTCTTCCATGTGATGTTGATAGTCGTCCCTGTGACATCAATATTCTTGCAAGTGATGTCGATAGTCTTCCAAATAAGTCGATAGTCTTTCAAGTGATGTCGGTAGTCTTCCATGTGATGTCGATAGTCTTCGCTGTGATACCGATAGTACTCCATTTGATATCGATAATCTTCCTTGTGATGCCGGTAATCCCCATGTGATGTCGATAGTCTTCCATGTGATGTTGATAGTCTCCCAATGGATGCCGATATTCTTCCCTGTGAAATGGATAGTCTTACAGGAGATATCGAGCCTTCCATGGGATGTCGATAGTCTTCCTTGTGATAACGATAGTCATTCAAGTCATATCAATAGACTTTCATGTGATATCGATAATCTTCCATATGATGTCGATAGTCTTCCCTGTGATGCCGATAATCTTACCTCTGATGTTGATAGTCTTCCATGTGAGGACGATAGTCTTTCCAGCGACGATTGTCCTCCCTGTAATAACAATAGTCTTCCAAGTGATGTCGATAGTCTTCCCTGTTATATCGAGTCTTTCATTTGATGTCGATAGTCTTCCCTGTGAGGTCGATAGTCTGCGCTGTGATATCAATAATCTTTCCTGTGATAACGAAAGGCTTCCATGTGATGTCGATAGTCTTCCCTGTGATAACGATAATCTTACCTGTGATGTTGATAGTCTTCCCAGCCAAGTTGATAGTCTTCCCTCTAATGACAATTGTCGTCCAAGTGATGTCAATAGTGATGTCAATGGTCTTCCCTGTGATGTCGATAGTATTCCTTGTGATGTTTGGCTATCGATAATCTTCCCTG
This sequence comes from Hanleya hanleyi, assembly GCA_036873755.1. Classification (NCBI taxonomy): domain Eukaryota; kingdom Metazoa; phylum Mollusca; class Polyplacophora; order Lepidopleurida; family Hanleyidae; genus Hanleya; species Hanleya hanleyi. The sequence goes on along the minus strand of JAVTVY010039307.1, from coordinate 142,655 downwards.
TGGTGCTGATAGCCTTCTCTGTGATGGCGATAACCTTCCTGTGATGTTTGGGTATCGATAATCTTCCAAATGATGCCGAGAGTGTGCCCTGTGATATCGATAGTCTTATCTTTGATGTCGATAGCCTCACCTGTGATATCGATAATCTTCCCCTTTATGTTTGTGTAACGATAGTCTTCCCTGTGATGTTGATAGTCTTCCCTGTGATGTTTGGCAGTCTTACCTGTGATGTCGATAGTCTTTCCTGTGATATTGATAGCTTTCCTTGTGATGTTCATAGTCTTCCCTGTGATGTCGATAGTCTTCTCTTTGATGTTGATAGACTTACTCTGCGATGTCGATAGTTTCTCCCTTTATGTTTGTGTATCGATAGTCTTCCATGTGATGTTGATAGTCTTCCCTGTGATAACGATAGTCCTACCTGTGATGTTGATTCTTATCGACTGCATAGATTTTAAGATTGTAAGCGATACTTTTTTATCGAGCATCTACCTTGGAAGATCTTTTTAGTCTTGTAAAAAAGATAATATTTTAGGATAAATTTTATTATAAAAATAATTTTAGTGAATGTACATGTTTTAAGGCATTAGATTACTAAGTTATTAACTTAAATACTTAGCATTTTGTTTGATCGTCGCCATGTAGCTGAAATATTGCTGATCGCGAGGTTAAACCCTTAATTCTCTCTCTCCCTCTCTCTCTTTCCCTGATGTTGATAGTCTTCCCAGTGATGTCGAAAATCTTCCCTGAGATGTCGATAGTCTTCGCTATGATGTTGATAGTCTTCCCTGTGATGTTGATAGTTTTCCCCGTGATGTTGATAGTTTTCCCTGTGATGTTGATATTGTTCTCTCTGGTGTTTGGGTGTCGATAATCTCTAGTGCGATGCTGATAGTCTTACATCTTATATCGATGATTTTACCTCTTATGTTGAAAGTCTTCCCTGTGATGTCAATTATCTTTCCTGTGAAGTCGATATTCTTCTCTGTAATGTCCATAATCTTCCCTATGATATTTGTGTATCGGTAATCTTCTCTGTGGTGTCGATACTCTTCCGATATGTCGATAGTTTTTCCTGTGATGTCGATAATCCCCCTGTGATGTTTGTGTATCGATCGTCTTTCCTGTGATGTCGATAGTCTTCCCTGTGATATCGATAGTCTTATCTTTGATGTCGATACTCTCGTCTGTGATATCGATAATCTTCCCCGTTATGTTTGTGTAACGATAGTCTTCCCTGTGATGTTGATAGTCTTCCCTGTGATGTTTGGCAGTCTTACCTGTGATGTCGATAGTCTTTCCTCTGATATTGATAGCTTTCCTTGTGATGTTAATAGTCTTCCCTGTGACGTCGATAGTCTTCCCTGTGATGTTGATAGACTTACTCTGCGATGTCGATAGTCTCTCCCTTTATGTTTGTGTATCGATAGTCTTCCATGTGATGTTGATAGTCTTCCCTGTGATAACGATAGTCCTACCTGTGATGTTGATTCTTATCGACTGCATAGATTTTAAGATTGTAAACGATACTTTTTTATCGAGCATCTACTTTGGAAGATCTTTTTAGTATTGTAAAAAAGATAATGTTTTAGGGTAAATTTTATTATAAATATAATTTTAGTGAATGTACATGTTTTAAGGCATTAGATTACTAAGTTATTAACTTAAATACTTAGCATTTTGTTTGATCGTCGCCATATAGCACAAATATTGCTGATCGTGAGGTTAACCCCTTAATTCTCTCTCTCCCTCTCTCTCTCTTCCTGATGTTGATAGTCTTACCTGTGATCTTGATAGTCTTACCTATGATGTTGATAGTCTTCCCCTTTATGTTCATATATCGATAATGTTCTCTGTGATAGTCTTCCCCGTGATGTTGATAGTCTTCCCTGTGATGTTGATAGTCTTCCCTGCGATGACGATAGTCTTCCCTGAGATGTCGATAGTCTTCGCTGTGATGTTGCTAGTCTTACCTGTGTTATCGATAGTCTTCCCTGTGATGTTGATAGTTTTCCCTGTGATGTTGATATTGTTCCATCTGGTGTTTGGGTGTCGATAATCTCTACTGCGATGCTGATAGTCTTACATTTTATGTCGATGATTTTACCTCTTATGTTGGAAGTCTTCCCTGGGATGTCAATAATCTTTCCTGTGAAGTCGATATTCTTCTCTGTAATGTCCATAATCTTCCCTATGATATTTGTGTATCGGTAATCTTCTCTGTGTTGTCGATACTCTTCCGATATGTCGATAGTTTTTCCTGTGATGTCGATGCCCCTCCCTATGATGTCGGTAATCCTCCCTGTGATGTTTGTGTATCGATCGTCTTTCCTGTGATGACGATAGTCTTTCCTGTGATGTTGATGCTCTTCCCTGTGAATTTTGTGTATCGTTAGACTTTCCTGTGATGTCGATAGTTTTCCCTGTGATGTCGATAATATTCAGTGCAATGCTTTCCAATGTAGGACTTCTAATATTGTAAATGCAAGGTTCAAGTTCAAATTCCAAGTCATGATAATCAGGCGGACCAGGAAATAATTATCTATAAATAGCATAAAGCTGATAAAGTTTGATAATAATTGAAATATACCTTGTAGAATGTTTGCAATATCGATATTCCAAGATCCTACATATAAATGTAGCTTATATGTAATTTATACCTGGCCGGTTACATTACGCTTGATATGTAGGCCTATATATTCAGATCTTGTGTTGCCTATTACGAGTAGCCTACGGAGCTTATAGCCTACCAAACGCACCTGTGACTTGGGACTACCGAAATTTGAAACGGGTTACCAGAGAGAAATATCTTTCGGCTGTGAAAACGCGGCATTCAAAGTGTATGGCTATCGACATCTACAACTCAGTGAACAGGCGGCTACGCCTCGTTGTACTCATACAGCAAGGAGGCTCAGGCAAATCTTTGTCGAGATTTGATTCGAACGGATTCGCGCAGATGTTCTTATGGGGGCAAACATCAGGCCTGAAATACGACGGACAACCCGCCATCCATTCGCGAAGATTGTACTCGTCAACAGTGATAACCTTTAACATGGCACAGGTTGGCTCTTCTCCCAAACCAATCGTCGATCTGATTTTTTATAATTTCAGGAAAAAAGGTTTTCTCATTCTCAGAGCTGTACATTCCTGTTATCTGTGGAACATTCTCTGACTGGGGAAAACTTGGCGCACGGTCAATTTTAGTCTGTATTTATTACGACTGACCCAAACGTGTTGATATTGTATGCTAGAGCGATGAAAGATGCAAACAGGATACATTCATATGAATAAGCAATCAGACGCTGAAATATTCAAAATGATATCACATGACGACTTCTTATTTAACAGTCTTGAGTCTCCGTTTGGTAACAGACTATTTTGATTGATCGAGAGCCCTGCCCAACTCAAGAAGCGGGTGTATCTGATAGTGGGTGATACAAAGACTGATGCGGAGAGAATTTATCTGCGCTAACCCAGTCGAATAAGATCCCGACAGAGATATACCTGGGTCTGCTTACTCCGGAATATGAGTAGAGTGGGTGATAGATGTCGATAGCCGATCCATGCCGATAGCAAAGAAGTTTGATTAATTGTGGGACACATATATTAGGAGAACTATCTATGACTCCATATTACCGTCTGTGTGATGTTGATTCTACGTGTATATGGAACCACATTTGGTTGGTTCTGTCTTAGGTTCAACCTCTGTAGGAGACCTAACGAACTATAATTCCGTATAGAACCGTTTGTGTGATGTTGGTTCTGCCTGTATTTGGAACGGTATTTGGTTGGTTCTATCTTAGGTTCAACCTCTGTGAGAGACCTAACGAACTATGATTCCGTATAGAACCATTTTGTGATGTTGGTTCTACGCGTATTTGGAACCTTTTTTGGTTGGTTCTGCTTTTGGTTCAACCTCTGTAGGAGACCTAGCGAACTATAATTCCGTATAGAACCGTTTGTGTGATGTTGGTTCTACGTGTATTTGGAACGGTATTTGGTTGGTTCTATCTTATGTTCAACCTCTGTGAGAGACCTAACGAACTATGGTTCCGTATAGAACCATTTTGTGATGTTGGTTCTACGTGTATTTGGAACCGTATTTGGTTGGTTCTATCTTAGGTTCAACCTCTGTGAGAGACCTAACGAACTATGGTTCCGTATAGAACCATTTTGTGATGTTGGTTCTACGTGTATTTGGAACCGTATTTGGTTGGTTCCATCTTAGGTTCATCCTCTGTATGTGACCTAACGAAATATGATTCCGTATAGAACCATTTTTGTGATGTTGGTTCTACGCGTATTTGGAACCGTATTTCGTTGGTTCTGCCTTTGGTTGAACCTCTGTATGAGACCTAGCCAACTATGGTTCCGTATAGAATCGTTTGTGTGTTGTTGGTTCTACGTGTATTTGGAACTGTATCTGGTCGTTCTGTCTTCGGTTCAACCTCTGTAGGAGACCTAACGAACTATGATTTTGTATAGAACCGTTTGTGTGATGTTGGTTCTACGTGTATTTGGAACCGTATTTGGTGGTTCTGTTTTCGGTTCAACCTCTGTAGAAGACGTAACGAACTATGATTTCGTATAGAATCATTTTTGTGATGTTGGTTCTACGCGTATTTGGAACCGTATTTGGTTGATTTTGCCTTTGGTTGAACCTCTGTATCAGACCTAACGAACTATGGTTCCGTATAGAACCGTTTGTGTGATGTTGGTTCTACGTGTATTTGGAACAGTATCTGGTGGTTCTGTCTTCGGTTCAACCTCTGTAGGAGACCTAACGAACTATGATTTCGTATAGAACCGTTTGTGTGATGTTGGTTCTACGTGTATTTGGAACCGTATTTGGTGGTTCTGTCTTCGGTTCAACCTCTGTAGAAGACCTAACGAACTATGAATTCGTATAGAACTGTTTATATGATGATGGTTTTACGTGTGTTTGGAATCATTTGGTTGGTTCTGTCTTAATAGGTTCAACTTCTGTAGGAGATTTAACACATTATGATTCCGTATAGAACCGTTTGTTCCACGTGTATTTGAAACCATATTTATTTGGGTTTTTCCTTGGTTCAATCCGTGTAGCAGAATAAAAGTTTATATTTAACCGCTGGTTGATGTTGGATTTACATGCTTATGAAATAATATTTGGTTGTTTCTGTATTTTGTGTCATTCTATCTTTGTTGCAAACCACATTTGGTTGGTTCTATCTTTGTTTCAACCACATTTGGTTGGTTCTGTCTTCGTTTCAAACCAGATTTAGCTGATTTTATCCTGTTCCAAACCACATTTGGTGAGTTCTATCTTTGTTTCAAACCGCATTTAGTTGGTTCTATCTTTCTTTCAAACCACATTTGGTTTTTTATTTCCTTGTTTCAAATCACATTTGGTTTGTTCTATATTTGTTTTTAACTGCATTTAGTTGGTTTTATCCAAACCACATTTGGTAGGTTCTAACTTCATTTCAAATGTGGTTCATTCTATCTTTGTTCCAAATCACATTTGATTGGTTCTATCTTTGATTCAATCCTGAGTTGGTTGGTTCTGTTATTTCTTCCAACCACATTTGGTTGTTTCTGTCTGTGTTGCAAATCCCATTTGGTTGGTTCTATCTTTCTGTGATCAGACATAATCATATATGGTTCCATATAGACCCAGTCCTGTGATGTTGGATCTACGTGTATGTGGAACCACATGTGGTTGGTTCTACTTTTCTGTGATCAGACATAATCATATACGGTTCCATATAGACCCATTCCTGTGATGTTGAATCTACGTGTATGTGGGATCAGGTTTGGTTGGTTCTAACTATGACCAACTATGATTTCACACAGAACCGTTGGTTATAGGCGGAACCACATTTTGTTTGGTTTTATATTTGGTTCAAACTGTGAAGAGGACAGAACTAAATATGACCCCATATAGAACTGTGTGTGCGAGGTTGGTTCTAGATAACACACTATTTAGTCGGTTCAATATTTGGTTCAAACGGTGTGGCAGAAATAACCAGCCTGTGATGATTCCATATAGAACTGTGTGTGCCAGGTTGGTTCTAGATAACACAGTATTTAGTCGATTCTGTATTTGGTTCAAACGGTGTAGCAAAAATAACCAACCTGTGATGATGCCTGTATAATCCCATATAGAACTGTGTGTGCGAGGTTGGTTCTAGATAACACATTATTTAGTCTGTTCTATATTTGGTTCAAACGGTGTAGCAGAAATAACCAACCTGTTATGAAGCCTGTGAGTGGAACTAAATTCGAGTTTTTTTCTTCGGTGTAACTTGTGTAGCAGATATAACCAAATACGATTCATATGGAACCGTTTGTGTTCTATATAAATATATATATGCCCATCGGAGTCATTTTTGGTTGCCTTTATTTGTTTTGGTTCGTCTGAGAAGCAGAAAAATCCATCTAAATTTAGACGGAACGGTTAGTGTAACGCTGTTTCTACAAGAATGTGGAGCCATAGTTTGTTAGTTCAGGTCATTGGTTCAAGCGATGTAGCAGAAGTACTCAATTACGATTCTATATAGATCCGTGATATTGGTTATACATGTGGAACCAAATTTGGTTGGTTTTATCTTTGATTCTGCCCACTAAACTAAAACCAACTAAAATTTAAACAGAACGGTTAGTGTAATGCTGGTTCTACAATAATGTAGAACCCTAGTTTGTTAGCTCTGTTTTTGGTTCCACGGGTGTAGCAGAATTAACGTACTAGGATTCCATATAGATCTGTGATGTTGGTTATACATGTGGAACCACATTTGTTTGGTTCTATATTTGGCTAAACCAACTAAATTTTATATCGAACCGTTTGTGTGATGTCGATTGGTTTGTGCCATACCATGTTTGTCTGGCACAGGAGATAAATTGAAGTGCCAAACAAATTAAGCTCTCTGACGATCCATTACGATAACCAGTGTCTGTAGAGTCTAATTTTCAATATTCAAAATATTGTGTAGTTTTGGTTAGGTTTTTGTTAGGGCTGGGTTTTCGCTAGCGTATGTTTGTTTGAGTCATCGCCACCGTGTGACCGATATTAGGTTAGGTGCGACGTTAAACTCCAAACAACCAACTAACCATTGTATGCGGAATCTTTATTTGGTTGGTTCTATTATTAGTTTAATATGTCCACCAGAAATAACCAACTATGATACGATATAGAACCGTTTATCTGACGGGGATTCTACATATATTTGAACGGAATTTCTTTGTGTGACACAACCAAACTAAAGAGTCAAGAATATTATAAACACAATAGATCGAACCAAACATAGAACGGTGAACTATTCAGTATTGTTTAGGAGAAATGGCGTCAGAGTGTCCCATTCAGTATTGTTTAGGAGAAATGGCGTCAGTGTCCCATTCAGTATTGTTTAGGAGAAATGCTGTCAGGGTGTACCATTCAGTATTGTTTAGGAGAAATGGTGTCAGATTGTACTATTCAGTATTGTTGAGGAGAAACGGTGTCAGATTGTACCATTCAGTATGGTTTAGGAGAAATGGTGTCAGCTTGTACCATGCAGTATTGTTGAGGAGAAATGGTATCAGATTGTACCATTCAGTATGGTTTAGGAGAAAGGGTGTCAGCTTGTACCATGCAGTATTGTTGAGGAGAAATGATGTCAGACTATACCATTCAGTATTGTTTAGGATAAATGCTGTCAAATTGTACCATTCGGTATTGTTGCCGAGAAACGGTGTCAGATTGTACCATTCAGTATTGTTTAGGACAAATGGTGTCAGATTGCATCATTCGGTATTGCTGGTGAGAAAAAGTGTCAGATTGTACCATTCAGTACTGCTTGGGAGAAATGGTGTCAGCCTGTACCATTTAGTATTGTTTAGGAGAAAAGTGTCAGATTGTACCGTTCAGTATTGTTCAGGAGAAATGGTGTCAGATTGGACCATTCTGTATTGCTGAGGAGAAATGGTGTCAGATTGGACCATTCTGTATTGCTGAGGAGAAATGGTGTCAGATTGGACCATTCTGTATTGCTGAGGAGAAATGGTGTCAGATTGTAGTATTCAGTATTGCTGAGGAGAAATGGTGTCAAATTGTACCACTCGGTAGTGGTGAGGAGAAATGGTGTCAGATTGGACCATTCGGTATTGTTGCCGAGAAACGGTGTCAGATTGTACCATTCAGTATTGTTTAGGACAAATGGTGTCAGATTGCATCATTTGGTATTGCTGGTGAGAAAAAGTGTCAGATTGTACCATTCAGTACTGCTTGGGAGAAATGGTGTCAGCCTGTACCATTTAGTATTGTTTAGGAGAAAAGTGTCAGATTGTACCGTTCAGTATTGTTCAGGAGAAATGGTGTCAGATTGGACCATTCTGTATTGCTGAGGAGAAATGGTGTCAGATTGGACCATTCTGTATTGCTGAGGAGAAATGGTGTCAGATTGGACCATTCTGTATTGCTGAGGAGAAATGGTGTCAGATTGTAGTATTCAGTATTGCTGAGGAGAAATGGTGTCAAATTGTACCACTCGGTAGTGGTGAGGAGAAATGGTGTCAGATTGTACCATTCGGTATTGCTGACGAGAAATGGTGTCAGACTGTAGTATTCAGTATTGTTGAGGAGAAATGGTGTCAGATTGTACCATTCGGTAGTGGTGAGGAGAAATGGTGTCAGATTGTACCATTCGGTAGTGGTGTCAGCCTGTACCATTTAGTATTGTTTAGGAGAAAAGTGTCAGATTGTACCGTTCAGTATTGTTCAGGAGAAATGGTGTCAGATTGGACCATTCTGTATTGCTGAGGAGAAATGGTGTCAGATTGGACCATTCTGTATTGCTGAGGAGAAATGGTGTCAGATTGGACCATTCTGTATTGCTGAGGAGAAATGGTGTCAGATTGTAGTATTCAGTATTGCTGAGGAGAAATGGTGTCAAATTGTACCACTCGGTAGTGGTGAGGAGAAATGGTGTCAGATTGTACCATTCGGTATTGCTGACGAGAAATGGTGTCAGACTGTAGTATTCAGCATTGTTGAGGAGAAATGGTGTCAGATTGTACCATTCGGTAGTGGTGAGGAAAAATGGTGTCAGATTGTACCATTCGGTAGTGGTGAGGAGAAATGGTGTCAGACTGTACCATTTAGTATTGATTAGGAGAAATGTGTCAGATTGTACCGTTCAGTATTGTTCAGGAGAATTGGTGTTAGACTATTCCATTCGATATTGTTGTTGAAAGATGGTGTCAGATTGTACCATTCAGTATTGCTGAGGAGAAATGGTGTCAGATTGGACCATTCTGTATTGCTGAGAAGAAATGGTGCCAGATTGGACCATTCTGTCTTGCTGAGGAGAAATGGTGTCAGATTGGACCATTCTGTATTGCTGAGGAAAACTGGTGTCAGATTGTAGTATTCAGTATTGCTGAGGAGAAATGGTGTCAGATTGTACCATTCGGTAGTGGTGAGGAGAAATGGTGTCAGATTGTACCATTCGGTATTGCTGAGGAGAAATGGTGTCAGATTGTAGTATTCAGTATTGTTGAGGAGAAATGGTGTCAGATTGTACCATTCGGTAGTGGTGAGGAGAAATAGTGTCAGATTGTACCATTCGGCAGTGGCGAGGAGACATGGTGTCAGATTGTACCATTCAGTATTGTTGAGGAGAAATGGTGTCAGATTGTACCATTTAGTATTGCTGAGGATAAATGGTGTCAGATTGTAGTATTCAGTATTGATGAGGAGAAATGGTGTCAGATTGTAGTATTCAGTGTTGTTGAGGAGAAATGGTGTCAGATTTTACCATTCGGTAGTGGCGAGGAGAAAAGGTGTCAGATTGTACCATTCAGTATTGTTGAGGAGAACTGGTGTTAGATTGTTGTATTCAGTATTGTTGAGGAGAAATGGTGACAGAGTGTATCATTCGGTAGTGGTGAGGAGAAGTGGCAGATTGTACCATCCAGTATTGTTGAGGAGAAATGGTGTCAGAGTGTACAATTCAGGATGGCTGAGGATAAATGTGTGTCAGTTTGTACCATTCAGAAGTGTTTAGGAGAAATGGTGTCAGATTGTACAATTTAGTATTTCTGATGAAGAATGGTGTCAGATTGTACCTTTCAGTATTGTTCAGGACATATGGTGTCAGATTTTACCTATTTAACTCACACACTGGACTAACATTGATTTTTGCCGGAAGTTAAACACCATAGCTGGCTCATTTCCCGTTATTATCTGTCACGTTGCCATAGTAGTTGTTTTGTCTTGTTTTGTCTAGAAAAGGGTGATTTACCGGAATGGTGAGGAAATTATAAAGTGGAGAGATAGAATGATAGAAGTAATCAAGTAACAATATTCTATAAGGAACTATTACAATTCTTTCTCAGGTTTCCGATGTTAATGGAGGAAATTCGAGGCAGTTTACTGTTACAGAAAACTTCCAGTATTATCGCTCTCTCATATGCTAAGGCACCCACAATCTAATGGTTTATTGATCACAAATTCTTGAGAAATAAAACAATAAAACACTACGTCTATGCAGTAAAAACCTGGTATAGATGCTATTAGCTTGTGTACCTTAGTTAATGATGAGAAACGGCGATGAACTACTGCACATTGTCAGTTCACGTAGTGTAAAATATCTATATATAGTGGTCTCCATGATCAGACTAGCTATATTTCATTGTTAATTGACTTATTGCGCTATTATATTTTGTATACATTTATATGTTTCTTTTTCTTTGTTTTGAAGACTGACTGGGTGGTTACTATTGGCAATACTCTTCCTGGATGTCGATTTCATTGAGAGCCACAAGAAATTCACAGAGGAGGGATATTTCGAGTCCGTCAACTATCCGCTGAACTATCCAAACAATTTACACGATACCCGAATAATCCCCTTTCCTGAGCTCACCCTGGTTCGTCTCAATTTTGAGACGTTCGAACTGGAGGATACAGGGGACAATTGTAAAGGCGACTACGTCGCAATATACAGCGGCGTAGTAGAGAATGACAAGAGCCTCGTGATTAGGAAGTTCTGCGGTCAGATGGAAACTAATGCTGAAATTAACATGGCTGGACCCATGTACATGTATGACCTGTTGATGGTTTTCCACACCGACGATTCGGTATCCGCACCAGGTTTTCGACTGCACTATACAGCCACTACGGTAGAGCCCCGTGTAACTTGTGACCTGATGCGCCGCGTTGACGGACCGACGGAGAAAATATCGTCACTGTTCCTAACGCATCCGGAAGCCAGTCCTATCAGATACCCAAAGCACATAGACTGTTTATGGACTGTAGAAACAGACATCTCATACGAGCTCTCCCTGGAGGTTAAACTTCTTGTCGATGTGATAGGGGAAGATTGTACACACAACTTCATCGAGGTTCTGGTACCAGTCAATGATTCAAGTAACATCACATCATGGGAATTAACGCTGAGAGACAATGATACCGACCTATGGTCTCCGAAAGTAACTCCTTCTAAATCCGAGGCAAACGGAGAGATTTCGTTGGGAAGAGTCTGTGGAAATAGAGCACATCCGTTGGTCTTCAAAACGAACGCTAAGAGGATCAAAGTCATTTTCCACAGTGACTTTGCCATTGAAAATGGTTACTTCAGGGTCATTTCTCGGCCGATCAACTCGACCAGACAAGCTAAAACTACCTGGGTACAAAAGATCAAACTTCCCAAGAGGTCGTCCTTTACAACAAATGCTGACGTTGACATCCTGCATCAAATCCCTACCTCAGGTGTGACCATCGATACGATCACATGGACCATACAAGCAATTCCTGGTTTCATCATTCGGTACGACATTCTCTCAACACAGAATACTGAAGTATCGGTATATGCTTTCGACAGCCCAACAACTGACCCAAACCGGAAATTAAAACATGGAAACAAACTGACTGACAGGAAGAGGGCATTTTCCTCTGGGTTTTACCTATCCCTGTTGTGCATGAGCCCCAGTGAAGCTTGTCCGCATGTAAAGTACAAATCCCTGAACGTTTTCACCAACTCTTCACATCCCTTTCACGTGAGACGCACTAAAAGGTCTTTCGAACTGTTTGAGCATTACAATCTTATTGGGCAATGCTGTACTTATGCACAGTTTACGAGAACAGAACTTGGTGGTAGCTTCCGGTACTGGTTACAGATTTCAGAAGTGTCGAAGGTCTCCGTTTTGACAAACGCCGATAACTGCCGTAACTTTGGTATCATGATTTATGATGGAATCCTGTCGAATGAACACCAGCACGGTCCTTTCTGCGAAATATTCAGTGGAAATATTGAATTTATGCTCAACAAGTTCCTCGCCAATTCTCCCATCATGTTTGTTGTGGTGTATATGTATGGAGATGTTGGACCAGATGTCTACACTGATGTCCCTGTCATCTCATTCACAGTACATAATGTGTTGGCGAATGAGAAGCTTCCCTGCCTGCGTTTGCATAGTCTTACTCCTGGTCCGAGAATTCTGGACTACAAAGACAATGTTACCATACCAATAAACCATATAACCGCTTATTACCGGTGTACTACATTCTTTCTGAGTGGTCAAGTGATTACAGATAATCAGACAGTCCAGTTGCCCGGATGGTATGGATATGAGTATCGATCATGGTCAGTGTTATGTGCCAACAGTTCAGACATTGCTGACTCTGTACCGTATGTGTATATATACAATGGGGAGGACTATGTTTATGTTCCCAGCTCACGGAAGATCATTACTCCATCATCTTGGAAGCTTGGCTTACAATGTGATCACCCCCTCCTTATACACTATTACATTAAATGGAGAGATAAGCCAGTCAAACATCTGTATTGTAATGAGAGTAATCATCGGAATCCTTTATCGCTGTCATTCTCCAGATTATTTGTTCTGATATCTGATCAACGTCACCATGGAAACTGTTACTGGAGTATTAGGACAGTGTGCCCTAGTGACGGGTGTCAGTGGCGTTTGATGATTCATCAATTCTCTATCAGGAAGAGTTCGGGGAAATCCAGTCTGGACCGTCTAACGATAACCCAGCCGTATGGAGCGGTCACAACATTCACCAATGTACGTCATCCACGTGAATACATCATACCAGGAGCACTCTCGAGAGAATGGTATGAACTTTATGCAATAATCTTACACGCTTCCTCGGACTATTACCTTAACATTATGATGTACCTGATACGGGAGTTTATAGGGTCTGTTAGGAGCTGTACCGGTGAAACATGTTATCGGATACGACGAAATGATTCAATCAGCTGGACAGATGCAAACCAGGATTGCCGATCAGAGGAGGGGGGACAACTTTTGTATGTGAAGTCGACTCAAGAACTGGAGCACATAAAACGATTGTTGGCTGAAGAGGGAACATCAGGTCTGACATTCATTGGTGTTACAGGTACCAACGTGGTAAGTGTCGATTCATCTCAATTTCTGTCCGATGTCAGTTACACCCCGCCCCGCTCATCAACCACTCTCTTCACCCAAGACTAAATTAAATTTTGATTGACAAAGAACTAGGTTGAACGGGGAATTCCAAACAGCGAAGGAATCTTCAACTCTAGGTACTGGTAATATTAATTTGCATGAACTTCACAATGCTGAACGGAATGCATGGTATTCATCATATAATAGTACACATAGCGACTACCAAGATATGGCGGGTCAAACATTCGCTTATGATGAAAATGCACCCCCCCCCCGCTCCCCCGATACTCATAATGGACGTGGTAGGTTTAAGTGAGGATTCGGACCCAGTGAGATGTTTCGAATTCTCATGAAAATATTGCGTTTTCCCGTTGATTTGAAGTACTGTCAGGGCTAAGAAGTTGTGGATTCGTGCAAAATTTCTGATTTTGAGGTGACCTATTATTCTCTATAAAACATACATGTATAAAGACCTGTCATAGAATGAATTATGAATAACATTTCTTTCTTAAAAACAATGACAAAAAATCACAAAAATAATAAAGAACAAATAAAGGTAATTGTTTTGTTTTTTACGTAAAAATATGGAGATCGGCAATAACCAGAATGAGCTTACCAGAAAAGTTAACACCTACTTCTTTCCGGAAAATAATCTTTCACTTGAGAATCAGCGACTTTCCACGAATACAACACCTCCCAATTCCAAAACCGACAGTTGTAGATTTTAAATTTGTCCATGCCTAAAATCCTATATTTGTTACTCTAACTGCATACCTCTGGAGCCGATCGAATTCCCACTAAAGCGTATAGAGCGACTGTGCCTAGGCGGAATAGGACTATGTCAAACTTAGAACTGGAAAAAATCAGGAAAACATTCATCGAATTATCATACTATTAAAAAAGAGCAAATATAATTTGGAAAAATCTTTTCCTCTATTTATATTTATATTCAATTATTATATTGAAATTACGTAACATCCACCCGTTGTATAACATATGGCGAAATCAAAGTACACAATCTAGAAAACTGTGGTGGAACCGAGCATAGACCAGTCAAATGTAATACCCTCACAAGGGGGTCGGGTATATGGGGGGTGGTGCCTGGTAAAAAGTTATAACCATGCATGCAAATGCGTGTGTGTCCACTGAAGGTACAGTGCCGTACGAAAAAAAAATGTGTAGGCGCGAAATGTGCACCTTTCATTGAGCTCCACCATGGACTGTCGGGATGATTCCCGAACATGTATGTGTAGTCTGGGAGGGGGAGACACCTTTCACTGAGTTCCACCATGGAGTGTCGGACTGATTCCCGTGCATGTATATGTAGGTCGGGGAGAGGGAGGAGACACCTTTCACTAAGATCCACCATGGAGTGTCGGACTGATTCCCGTGCATGTATATGTAAGTCGGGGAGAGGGAGGAGACACCTTTCACTAAGATCCACCATGGAGTGTCGGACTGATTCCCGTACATGTATGTGTAGGTCGGGGGAGAGGGAGAAGACACCTTTCACTAAGATCCACCATGGAGTGTCGGACTGATTCCCGTACATGTATGTGTACGTCGGAGAGAGGGAGGAGACACCTTTCACTAAGATCCACCATGGAGTGTCGGACTGATTCCCGTACATGTATGTGTAGGTCGGGGGAGAGGGAGGAGACACCTTTCACTAAGATCCACCATGGATTGTCGGACTGATTCCCGTACATGTATGTGTAGGTCGGAGAGAGGGAGGAGACACCTTTCACTAAGATCCACCATGGAGTGTCGGACTGATTCCCGTGCATGTATATGTAGATCGGGGAGAGGGAGGAGACACCTTTCACTAAGACCCACCTTGGAGTGTCGGACTGATTCCCGTGCATGTATAGGTAGGTCGGGGAGAGGGAGGAGACACCTTTCACTAAGATCCACCATGGAGTGTCGGACTGATTCCCGTGCATGTATAGGTAGGTCGGGGAGAGGGAGGAGACACCTTTCACTAAGATCCACCATGGAGTGTCGGACTGATTCCCGTGCATGTATATGTAGGTCGGGGAGAGGGAGGAGACACCTTTCACTAAGATCCACCATGGAGTGTCGGACTGATTCCCGTACATGTATGTGTAGGTCGGGGAGAGGGAGGAGACACCTTTCACTAAGATCCACCATGGAGTGTCGGACTGATTCCCGTACATGTATGTGTAGGTCGGAGAGAGGGAGGAGACACCTTTCACTAAGATCCACCATGGAGTGTCGGACTGATTCCCGTGCATGTATATGTAGGTCGGGGAGAGGGAGGAGACACCTTTCACTAAGATCCACCATGGAGTGTCGGACTGATTCCCGTACATGTATGTGTAGGTCGGAGAGAGGGAGAAGACACCTTTCACTAAGATCCAACATGGAGTGTCGGACTGATTCCCGTACATGTATGTGTAGGTCGGAGAGAGGGAGGAGACACCTTTCCCTAAGATCCACCATGGAGTGTCGGACTGATTCCCGTGCATGTATATGTAGGTCGGGGAGAGGGAGGAGACACCTTTCACTAAGATCCACCATGGAGTGTCGGACTGATTCCCGTGCATGTATATGTAGGTCGGGGAGAGGGAGGAGACACCTTTCACTAAGATCCACCATGGAGTGTCGGACTGATTCCCGTGCATGTATATGTAGGTCGGGGAGAGGGAGGAGACACCTTTCACTAAGATCCACCATGGAGTGTCGGACTGATTCCCGTGCATGTATATGTAGGTCGGGGAGAGGGAGGAGACACCTTTCACTAAGATCCACCATGGAGTGTCGGACTGATTCCCGTGCATGTATATGTAGGTCGGGGAGAGGGAGGAGACACCTTTCACTAAGATCCACCATGGAGTGTCGGACTGATTCCCGTACATGTATGTGTAGGTCGGAGAGAGGGAGGAGACACCTTTCACTAAGATCCACCATGGAGTGTCGGACTGATTCCCGTACATGTATGTGTAGGTCGGAGAGAGGGAGGAGACACCTTTCACTAAAATCCACCATGGAGTGTCGGACTGATTCCCGTGCATGTATATGTAGGTCGGGGAGAGGGAGGAGACACCTTTCACTAAGACCCACCATGGAGTGTCGGACTGATTCCCGTGCATGTATAGGTAGGTCGGGGAGAGGGAGGAGACACCTTTCACTAAGATCCACCATGGAGTGTCGGACTGATTCCCGTGCATGTATAGGTAGGTCGGGGAGAGGGAGGAGACACCTTTCACTAAGATCCACCATGGAGTGTCCGACTGATTCCCGTGCATGTATAGGTAGGTCGGGGAGAGGGAGGAGACACCTTTCACTAAGATCCACCATGGAGTGTCGGACTGATTCCCGTACATGTATGTGTAGGTCGGAGAGAGGGAGGAGACACCTTTCACTAAGATCCACCATGGAGTGTCGGACTGATTCCCGTGCATGTATAGGTAGGTCGGGGAGAGGGAGGAGACACCTTTCACTAAGATCCACCATGGAGTGTCGGACTGATTCCCGTACATGTATGTGTAGGTCGGAGAGAGGGAGGAGACACCTTTCACTAAGATCCACCATGGAGTGTCGGACTGATTCCCGTGCATGTATATGTAGGTCGGGGAGAGGGAGGAGACACCTTTCACTAAGATCCACCATGGATTGTCGGACTGATTCCCGTACATGTATGTGTAGGTCGGGGGAGAGGGAGGAGACACCTTTCAATAAGATCCACCATGGAGTGTCGGACTGATTCCCGTACATGTATGTGTAGGTCGGGGGAGAGGGAGGAGACACCTTTCACTAAGATCCACCATGGAGTGTCGGACTGATTCCCGTACATGTATGTGTAGGTCGGAGAGAGGGAGGAGACACCTTTCACTAAGATCCACCATGGAGTGTCGGACTGATTCCCGTGCATGTATATGTAGGTCGGGGAGAGGGAGGAGACACCTTTCACTAAGATCCACCATGGAGTGTCGGACTGATTCCCGTGCATGTATAGGTAGGTCGGGGAGTGGGAGGAGACACCTTTCACTAAGATCCACCATGGAGTGTCGGACTGATTCCCGTGCATGTATAGGTAGGTCGGGGAGAGGGAGGAGACACCTTTCACTAAGATCCACCATGGAGTGTCCGACTGATTCCCGTACATGTATGTGTAGGTCGGAGAGAGGGAGGAGACACCTTTCACTAAGATCCACCATGGAGTGTCGGACTGATTCCCGTACATGTATGTGTAGGTCGGAGAGAGGGAGGAGACACCTTTCACTAAGATCCACCATGGAATGTCGGACTGATTCCCGTGCATGTATATGTAGGTCGGGGAGAGGGAGGAGACACCTTTCACTAAGATCCACCATGGAGTGTCGGACTGATTCCCGTACATGTATGTGTAGGTCGGAGAGAGGGAGAAGACACCTTTCACTAAGATCCAACATGGAGTGTCGGACTGATTCCCGTACATGTATGTGTAGGTCGGAGAGAGGGAGGAGACACCTTTCCCTAAGATCCACCATGGAGTGTCGGACTGATTCCCGTGCATGTATATGTAGGTCGGGGAGAGGGAGGAGACACCTTTCACTAAGATCCACCATGGAGTGTCGGACTGATTCCCGTGCATGTATATGTAGGTCGGGGAGAGG
The DNA here is from genome assembly GCA_036873755.1 of Hanleya hanleyi. Taxonomy (NCBI): domain Eukaryota; kingdom Metazoa; phylum Mollusca; class Polyplacophora; order Lepidopleurida; family Hanleyidae; genus Hanleya; species Hanleya hanleyi. The sequence continues at coordinate 124,629 of JAVTVY010039307.1, read as the reverse complement.
GAGGAGACACCTTTCACTAAGATCCACCATGGAGTGTCGGACTGATTCCCGTGCATGTATATGTAGGTCGGAGAGAGGGAGGAGACACCTTTCACTAAGATCCACCATGGAGTGTCGGACTGATTCCCGTTCATGTATGTGTAGGTCGGGGAGAGGGAGGAGACACCTTTCACTAAGATCCACCATGGAGTGTCGGACTCATTCCCGTGCATGTATATGTAGGTCGGGGAGAGGGAGGAGACACCTTTCACTAAGATCCACCATGGAGTGTTGGACTGATTCCCGTGCATGTATATGTAGGTCGGGGAGAGGGAGGAGACACCTTTCACTAAGATCCACCATGGAGTGTCGGACTGATTCCCGTACATGTATGTGTAGGTCGGAGAGAGGGAGGAGACACCTTTCACTAAAATCCACCATGGAGTGTCGGACTGATTCCCGTGCATGTATATGTAGGTCGGGGAGAGGGAGGAGACACCTTTCACTAAGACCCACCATGGAGTGTCGGACTGATTCCCGTGCATGTATAGGTAGGTCGGGGAGAGGGAGGAGACACCTTTCACTAAGATCCACCATGGAGTGTCGGACTGATTCCCGTGCATGTATAGGTAGGTCGGGGAGAGGGAGGAGACACCTTTCACTAAGATCCACCATGGAGTGTCGGACTGATTCCCGTACATGTATATGTAGGTCGGGGAGAGGGAGGAGACACCTTTCACTAAGATCCACCATGGAGTGTCGGACTGATTCCCGTGCATGTATATGTAGGTCGGGGAGAGGGAGGAGACACCTTTCACCAAGATCCACCATGGAGTGTCGGATTGATTCCCGTACATGTATGTGTAGGTCGGAGAGAGGGAGGAGACACCTTTCACTAAGATCCACCATGGAGTGTCGAACTGATTCCCGTGCATGTATATGTAGGTCGGGGAGAGGGAGGAGACACCTTTCACTAAGACCCACCATGGATTGTCGGACTGATTCCCGTGCATGTATAGGTAGGTCGGGGAGAGGGAGGAGACACCTTTCACTAAGATCCACCATGGAGTGTCGGACTGATTCCCGTGCATGTATAGGTAGGTCGGGGAGAGGGAGGAGACACCTTTCACTAAGATCCACCATGGAGTGTCGGACTGATTCCCGTACATGTATGTGTAGGTCGGAGAGAGGGAGGAGACTCCTTTCACTAAGATCCACCATGGAGTGTCGGACTGATTCCCGTACATGTATGTGTAGGTCGGAGAGAGGGAGGAGACACCTTTCACTAAGATCCACCATGGAGTGTCGGACTGATTCCCGTACATGTATGTGTAGGTCGGAGAGAGGGAGGAGAGACCTTTCACTAAGATCCACCGTGGAGTGTCGGACTGATTCCCGTACATGTATGTGTAGGTCGGAGAGAGGGAGGAGACACCTTTCACAAAGATCCACCATGGAGTGTCGGACTGATTCCCGTACATGTATGTGTAGGTCGGAGAGAGGGAAGAGACACCTTTCACTAAGATCCACCATGGAGTGTCGGACTGATTCCCGTGCATGTATATGTAGGTCGGGGAGAGGGAGGAGACACCTTTCACTAAGATCCACCATGGATTGTCGGACTGATTCCCGTACATGTATGTGTAGGTCGGGGGAGAGGGAGGAGACACCTTTCAATAAGATCCACCATGGAGTGTCGGACTGATTCCCGTACATGTATGTGTAGGTCGGGGGAGAGGGAGGAGACACCTTTCACTAAGATCCACCATGGAGTGTCGGACTGATTCCCGTACATGTATGTGTAGGTCGGAGAGAGGGAGGAGACACCTTTCACTAAGATCCACCATGGAGTGTCGGACTGATTCCCGTGCATGTATATGTAGGTCGGGGAGAGGGAGGAGACACCTTTCACTAAGATCCACCATGGAGTGTCGGACTGATTCCCGTGCATGTATAGGTAGGTCGGGGAGTGGGAGGAGACACCTTTCACTAAGATCCACCATGGAGTGTCGGACTGATTCCCGTGCATGTATAGGTAGGTCGGGGAGAGGGAGGAGACACCTTTCACTAAGATCCACCATGGAGTGTCGGACTGATTCCCGTACATGTATGTGTAGGTCGGAGAGAGGGAGGAGACACCTTTCACTAAGATCCACCATGGAGTGTCGGACTGATTCCAGTACATGTATGTGTAGGTCGGGGGAGAGGGAGAAGACACCTTTCACTAAGATCCACCATGGAGTGTCGGACTGATTCCCGTACATGTATGTGTACGTCGGAGAGAGGGAGGAGACACCTTTCACTAAGATCCACCATGGAGTGTCGGACTGATTCCCGTACATGTATGTGTAGGTCGGGGGAGAGGGAGGAGACACCTTTCACTAAGATCCACCATGGATTGTCGGACTGATTCCCGTACATGTATGTGTAGGTCGGAGAGAGGGAGGAGACACCTTTCACTAAGATCCACCATGGAGTGTCGGACTGATTCCCGTGCATGTATAGGTAGATCGGGGAGTGGGAGGAGACACCTTTCACTAAGATCCACCATGGAGTGTCGGACTGATTCCCGTGCATGTATATGTAGGTCGGAGAGAGGGAGGAGACACCTTTCACTAAGATCCACCATGGAGTGTCGGACTGATTCCCGTGCATGTATAGGTAGGTCGGGGCGAGGGAGGAGACACCTTTCCCTAAGATCCACCATGGAGGGTCGGACTGATTCCCGTACATGTATATGTAGGTCGGAGAGAGGGAGGAGACACCTTTCACTAAGATCCACCATGGAGTGTCGGACTGATTCCCGTGCATGTATATGTAGGTCGGGGAGAGGGAGGAGACACCTTTCACTAAGATCCACCATGGAGTGTCGGACTGATTCCCGTACATGTATATGTAGGTCGGAGAGAGGGAGGAGACACCTTTCACTAAGATCCACCATGGAGTGTCGGACTGATTCCCGTACATGTATGTGTAGGTCGGGGGAGAGGGAGGAGACACCTTTGACTGAGCTCCACCATGGAGTGTCGGACTGATTCCCGTGCATGTATATGTAGGTCGGGGAGAGGGAGCAGACAACTTTCACTGAGCTCCACCATGGAGTGTCGGACTGATTCCCGTACATGTATATGTAGGTGGGGGGGGGAGAGACACCTTTCACCAAGATCCACCATGGAGTGTCGGACTGATTCCCGTACATGTATGTGTAGGTCGCGGGGGGAGACACCTTTCACTAAGATCCACCATGGAGTGTCGGACTGATTCCCGTGCATCTATATGTAGGTCGGGGAGAGGGAGGAGACACCTTTCACTAAGATCCACCATGGAGTGTCGGACTCATTCCCGTGCATGTATATGTAGGTCGGGGAGAGGGAGGAGACACCTTTCACTAAGATCCACCATGGAATGTCGGACTGATTCCCGTGCATGTATATGTAGGTCGGAGAGAGGGAGGAGACACCTTTCACTAAGATCCACCATGGAGTGTCGGACTGATTCCCGTTCATGTATGTGTAGGTCGGGGGAGAGGGAGGAGACACCTTTGACTGAGCTCCACCATGGAGTGTCGGACTGATTCCCGTGCATGTATATGTAGGTCGGGGAGAGGGAGCAGACAACTTTCACTAAGATCCACCATGGAGTGTCGGACTGATTCCCGTGCATGTATATGTAGGTCGGAGAGAGGGAGGAGACACCTTTCACTAAGATCCACCATGGAGTGTCGGACTGATTCCCGTTCATGTATGTGTAGGTCGGGGGAGAGGGAGGAGACACCTTTGACTGAGCTCCACCATGGAGTGTCGGACTGATTCCCGTGCATGTATATGTTGGTCGGGGAGAGGGAGGGGACACCTTTCACTAAGATCCACCATGGAATGTCGGACTCATTCCCGTGCATGTATATGTAGGTCGGGGAGAGGGGAGGGAGACACCGCCTTTCACTAAGATCCACCATGGAGTGTCGGACTGATTTCCGTTCATGTATGTGTGTAGGTCGGGGAGAGGGGAGGGGCACGAGCTGAGCTCCACCATGGGGTGTCGGACTGATTCCCGTACATGTATGTGTAGGTCGCGGGGGGAGACACCTTTCACTAAGATCCACCATGGAGTGTCGGACTGATTCCCGTGCATCTATATGTAGGTCGGGGAGAGGGAGGAGACACCTTTCACTAAGATCCACCATGGAGTGTCGGACTCATTCCCGTGCATGTATATGTAGGTCGGGGAGAGGGAGGAGACACCTTTCACTAAGATCCACCATGGAGTGTCGGACTCATTCCCGTGCATGTATATGTAGGTCGGGGAGAGGGAGGAGACACCTTTCACTAAGATCCACCATGGAGTGTTGGACTGATTCCCGTGCATGTATATGTAGGTCGGGGAGAGGGAGGAGACACCTTTCACTAAGATCCACCATGGAGTGTCGGACTGATTCCCGTACATGTATGTGTAGGTCGGAGAGAGGGAGGAGACACCTTTCACTAAAATCCACCATGGAGTGTCGGACTGATTCCCGTGCATGTATATGTAGGTCGGGGAGAGGGAGGAGACACCTTTCACTAAGACCCACCATGGAGTGTCGGACTGATTCCCGTGCATGTATAGGTAGGTCGGGGAGAGGGAGGAGACACCTTTCACTAAGATCCACCATGGAGTGTCGGACTGATTCCCGTGCATGTATAGGTAGGTCGGGGAGAGGGAGGAGACACCTTTCACTAAGATCCACCATGGAGTGTCGGACTGATTCCCGTGCATGTATATGTAGGTCGGGGAGAGGGAGGAGACACCTTTCACTAAGATCCACCATGGAGTGTCGGACTGATTCCCGTGCATGTATATGTAGGTCGGGGAGAGGGAGGAGACACCTTTCACCAAGATCCACCATGGAGTGTCGGATTGATTCCCGTACATGTATGTGTAGGTCGGAGAGAGGGAGGAGACACCTTTCACTAAGATCCACCATGGAGTGTCGAACTGATTCCCGTGCATGTATATGTAGGTCGGGGAGAGGGAGGAGACACCTTTCACTAAGACCCACCATGGATTGTCGGACTGATTCCCGTGCATGTATAGGTAGGTCGGGGAGAGGGAGGAGACACCTTTCACTAAGATCCACCATGGAGTGTCGGACTGATTCCGGTGCATGTATAGGTAGGTCGGGGAGAGGGAGGAGACACCTTTCACTAAGATCCACCATGGAGTGTCGGACTGATTCCCGTACATGTATGTGTAGGTCGGAGAGAGGGAGGAGACTCCTTTCACTAAGATCCACCATGGAGTGTTGGACTGATTCCCGTACATGTATGTGTAGGTCGGAGAGAGGGAGGAGACACCTTTCACTAAGATCCACCATGGAGTGTCGGACTGATTCCCGTACATGTATGTGTAGGTCGGAGAGAGGGAGGAGAGACCTTTCACTAAGATCCACCGTGGAGTGTCGGACTGATTCCCGTACATGTATGTGTAGGTCGGAGAGAGGGAGGAGACACCTTTCACAAAGATCCACCATGGAGTGTCGGACTGATTCCCGTACATGTATGTGTAGGTCGGAGAGAGGGAGGAGACACCTTTCACTAAGATCCACCATGGAGTGTCGGACTGATTCCCGTGCATGTATATGTAGGTCGGGGAGAGGGAGGAGACACCTTTCACTAAGATCCACCATGGATTGTCGGACAGTACACGGTACAGTCGTATGCTCAGAATAATTGGATTGGGTCTTCTGATTCGCGAATAACGCGTCTTCATTTTATCCAGCCAATTTCTACGTTTCCACTTCGAACTTGCCTTGATTTATCTTACCACCTTCAGTGTTCAAAATCCGAGGTGTAAATTTCCAACCTCCAGACAAGGTTATTTCTTCTCCTGCCAGTCGATCGACCCTGCCCCCAGTTAATTTACATAGAGCCTTGTATCAAACCATCTTTTCACACTACTTGGGTCTAAATACTAAGATATTTAATTTTGCATATGTGAATGTGGGGTGGGAATTAATCGATTCCGAAAAGCAGTTTGTTTTCTTCTGTCTGCCGTATCCCCCAAATGCGCTGCAGTTGATTAATAATGGTTAATTCAAGTTGTTGATATACAAAGCAGTTCCGATAATCTCGCACTTTTAATCTCCGTTTTACCGAGAAAAGACGTGGATCAAAGTTTACCTGCTTACTGGACTTTGGTGCGCATTATTCATGGATAAGAAATACCTTATTCAAACTTGAGGAGTATTCCTATAAATAAGGTTTGGGAAACCTCTTCAGCTATATGGCTTGTTGAAGACCGAATGTGTGGAGAATGCCAGGGCGTTCTTTCGCCCTAAATAATTGACAGGATCGATCGACTAGCAGAAGATGAGATAACCCTGTTTCGAGGTTGGTAAATTTCAGCTTCAAACGAGAGACAAAACAATCAGACCGCACACGTCGATTGTGAGTAGAGTGATGTCATCCTCAATTAGCGGCGTCATTTCTCCTAATATGATCAGCCAATCAATAACGCTCTTGTACGACCCATTTCGAATTTCAAATGGTTTCGAAGTCAATGACGTCTCGTTTCTATTTATAAGTTCTTTGGACATTGAAGGGGGCCAGATATATCAAGGGAAGTTGGAAGTGGGAACGTAGAAATTCGCTTGATAAAATGAGGATGGAATAACGAGACCATGAACTAGTGCATTTGTGTGAACGCACTGATTGTCTTATGAATACACCGTACACTTCGCGCTGTAAACATGTGAAAATCGGCCAGAATCAATTGCGTATTATACGCAATAATCCTTTGTCCAGGAGATGTGATTCAAAGCTTTTTCTGGTTCTGATCGGTTTTCAACATACGCCAGTGACTGCGGGGCGGTGGAGGGGAGGGGGGGGGGGAGGGCTAGTCCTCCCCCCGCCCCCAAGTTTTTGAGACCGCAATGTTATAAGTCCTATCTTAGATAACATCAGTCCAGCATTTAACATGGCCGATATAGAGTTCAAATGTGGTTCCTGGCTACTGTATTATGCACACACAACTTCCCAACCGTGTTTTTGTACACAGACACGCTACTTCACGATCCTGTAATTGCACACAAACATTATTCTTCACGGCTCTGTCACTGTGCACAAATGCACTTCTTCGCGGCCCTGTTATTCTGCACAAACACACTACTTCACGGCCCTATCGTGCATAAACACACTACTTCACGGCGCTGTTATTGACGATTTTGTGTTGTGCACAAACACAGTATTTCACGTCCCTGTTATTGTTTTTAAACCCACTACTTCACGACTCTGTAATTGCACACAAACACTGTACTTCACGGCTGTGTTATTGTGCATAAACACACTACTTCACGGTCCAGTTATTGTGCGCAAACACACTACTTCACGGCCCTGTTATTGTGCACAAACAAATTACTGTACGGTACTGGAATTGTGCATAAACACGCTACTTCACGGTCGAGTTATTGCGCACAAACAATACTTCACGACCCTGTTATTGTGAAAAAAATACTACTTAACGGCCTTGTTATTGTATACACATAAACTATTTCACAGCCCTGTTATTTGCACAAACACAATACCACACAGCTCTGTAATTGTGCACAAACACAATACTTCACCATCCTGTTATTTTGCACAAACACGCTAATGCACGGTTCTGTTATTGTGCCCAAACACACTATTTCACAGCCCTGACCTTGTGCACAATAACACTACTTCCCGACGCTGTTATTTGTGTAGAAACATAATATTTCACCATCTTGTCATTGTGCACAAACATAAACATAAACACATGAAGATCGACCAGAACCAAAACAAGTTGTATACGCAATAATCTTTTGTCCAGTAGATAGTGATAGTGATCGGGCTTCATGTGCGATTGTGCACAGACCCCTTACTTCACGGTTCTGTAATTGTGCACAAACGCTACTTCACGATCATGTTATTGTGCACAAACAATACTTCACGGTTCTGTTATTATGCACAAAAACACTACTTCATGGTTCTGTTATTGTGCAGAATCCTCTTACTTCACGTTCTTGTTATTTTCCTCAAATACACAACTTCACGACAATGTTATTGCACACAAATACACATCACCGCCCTGTAATTGCGCCCAAACACACGATTCACGGCATTGTTACTTTGTACGAACACACTAGTTCACGACCCTATTATTATGCACAAACATACAACTTCGCCATCCTGTTCTTGTGCACAAACACGTTACTTCACGACCTCGTTATTCTGCATAAACACACTACTTCACTTACATGTTATTGTGCACGAGCACGCTACGCCGCGACCCTATAGTTGCGACAAACACGTCACTTCACTACCCTGCAACTGCGCACTACTTCATGACTCTTATTGTTCTCAAATGGATTACCTCACTATCCTGTTATTGTGCACAAACACACTACTTCTCGACCCTGTTATTGTTCAGAAACACACTACTTCACGGCCCTGCCATCGTGCACAAACAGTACTTCACGGTCCCGTTACTTTGCACAAACACTGCTTCGCGGCCCTATTATTATGCACAAACACACTACTTCACGGCCCTGTCATCGTGCACGAACAGTACTTCACGGTCCCGTTACTTTGCACAAACACTGCTTCGCGGCCCTATTATTATGCACAAACACACTACTTCACGGCCCTGTTATCGTGCACGAACATTACTTCACGGTCCCGTTACTTTGCACAAACACTGATTCGCGGCCCTATTATTATGCACAAACACACTACTTCACGGCCCTGTCATCGTGCACAAACAGTACTTCACGGTCCCGTTACTTTGCACAAACACTGCTTCGCAACCCTATTATTATGCACAAACACACTACTTTGCGGCCCTGTTATTCAAGAATCATAGGTCTCGTTGACTTTTAATTATTCTATTTATACAACGAATGTTTTTTTAGGTTAATGAGATAAAATGTTTCATGGGTAATATCTTCTTTTTGTAGTAACTCAACCACAACTCATGGGGCCAAATCCCTGTCTGAGACGCGTCATATCCTTTATTTCCGTTAGGATGACGTTATGCGAGTTGTTTATTCCTCGTGTTCGATGTATACTGTAAAACAATTAGTGTGACAATTGTTAATAATTCCTATTATTAATCAGTTATCTTTATCACAGTGCGACGACATTACTGATGTGTTAAGGGTAATCCTCCAATTATGTGAATCAAACTAACGTCCCTCTCAGTATGGTACCAATTCACCAGCTTCAAACACTAAGCTTTTGTTTTTTTTAGGATCGAGATGGTTACAGATGGACAGACGGGTCACCGCTGATTTATACAGATTGGAGTCATCCATTTGACGATCTGTACTACAATACAAGTTTACCGGCATATACAGTTACAGATTTTCCGTCAGATAAGATACAACCATTAGCTGACTTGGACAAAGTGTGTGTTGCTATGATGGTGGGAAACCCACTGTATTCTATGAAGTGGTGGAAGATTCCCTGCACAAAGAAATTTCAAAATGCTGAGTACATTTGTAAAGTGGTCTCGACAGAAAATACCCCCAAGAGAGAAACACTGATATCAAATATGTCCTGCCCCGAGTATCAGTTCCATTGTCTTAACGGATCATGTGTTATACCAGCTTTACGGTGTAACAAAAAAGACGACTGTCTGTACGGCGAAGATGAGAAAGGCTGTTCATACGGGGATAATATATTCACGTGTGAGAGTGGAACAGCCATTCAGGTTTCTCTGTGCTGCGACGGTCGAGATGACTGCGGCGATAATAGCGACGAGGAAGGGTGTCTGTTAGAAGACTGGTTCCATTGTTCTACGGGATTTTGCCTTCCAGTAGACAAACGGTGTGACGGTATCATTGATTGCCCAGACGGAAAGGATGAACTTAATTGTATAGAAGGTGACTTGTGTAGAGACTTCAGATGCTCCTCTGGGGAATGTATTCCACTCCAGAAGCAATTGGACATGGTTCCAGATTGTGCGGACTTAAAACAGCTTGATGAGACGTACGATTTCAACTTCGGCAAGTCTAACCTTTCCTGGATAGTGAAGGATGGAAAACCGGAGGAATACAAGTACGGTAATACACCCTGTCCTGGAGGTGATGAAGAAAGGAGATGTCACTTGGAGCATATACGCTGCTATCCACGTGATAAAACGTGTATGTACGATAGAGATTATTACGGGCATTTACTGCATTGTAGGAACGGTGAGCATCTGTGGGATCAGTCATGTAGGGAGCATCTTTGCCCAAATATGTACAAATGTCCAGACGCATACTGTATCCCATATGTACGTGTCTGTGATGGTACCTCCGATTGCCCTGACCTGTCCGACGAAGCTGACTGTGAAAATTACACCTGTCCTGGCCTTTTCCGCTGCAGAGAAAACTTATGCTTGTCGCAGAACGAGGTTTGTGATGGTACGGCAGATTGCCCGAAGTCGGCGGATGACGAGCGATTCTGCGAGTTTAACGGGCCGAACGTAACGACGTGTCCGACTTCCTGCCTTTGTGAGGGATACCATGTGGACTGCAGTGGGAAGAACTTGTCGTCCATACCAGAAAATGTACCAGAGAATGCGCGGACATTGATCTTACACTCCAACGCTTTGGAAAATGTGTTTGGGGTCCTTCCTTTCAAATATCTTGTTATATTTGATTTATCAAATAATAACGTTACTGAAATAGGTGGGCTTCCGTTCAGGGATATGCGCAACTTACATCATCTCAGGTTACAACATAACTCTCTACATGTATTGGAAAATTCTTCGTTCACCAATCTTAATCGATTGAAAACCTTGGAGATTCAGGTCAATCCCATCTCCCAACTTGATGTCGGTGTGTTTTCAGACCTAGCCAGTCTGATGATACTGAATATGAGCAATCTGCAAATAGAAACTATTCCAGTTGGTCTCTTCACAGGTTTGGTCAGTTTGAAAATGTTAGACTTGGCTGCAAATAGAATAACGGTCATATTTCCCGGGTCTCTTTCGAAGTTCGTTGAGTTAGCGGTGTTGAATATAACGAACAACACCCTGGAGAACATAGAAACCGACTCTTTCAAGGGATTGGATGTGGATCATCTTCTAACGGACGATCATCGCTTCTGTTGCTATGTTGATCACAATACTGTGGACATGTGTTCTCCGGAGGAAAGCTTAACCTTCTCATGTGACCATCTCCTGGCCAGTCACGCTCATAAGGCGCTCGTGTGGATCATAGGCGTATCCGCTTTTGTTGGGAATATAGTAGTTCTTGTGCGTCGGTTGCGCGATGGTCTGGGTAAAGTACCATCTATTTTGATTTTTAATTTGAGTATATCTGATATGCTGATGGGAATCTTCCTCCTCATTATTGCCAGCGCTGACTTGGTGTATTTGGGAGACTATGCCCTCGAAGATCCTACTTGGCGTGGAAGTCTTATATGTCAGGTGGCTGGTGTTCTGGCGACGATGTCCAATGGAATGTCAATGATGATGATTGTGTTTATAGCTGTAGATAGGGCAATGAAAGTGATTTCGACGTTTGGGAGAGTACCAAATAACCCCAAACGCTCTATCATTGCTATTGTGGTTGGTTGGTTGACAATTCTATGCTTGTCTCTCCTGCCTTTCTTGCCTGTCGGTCTTGGGGATTTTTACGGTAGGACTGAGATATGTGCACCCTTCATATTTAAGGACCTCAGCGGCCCTGCTTTGTACTATGCCATGACATTTTTTGTTGTTCCCAACTGTCTGGCCCTGATTGTTGTCACAGTTTCTTATGTCGCCATTTACATTAGCGTGAAAAGAAGCGGTGAAGCCTCTGGGAGAAAGGACAAATATGAAGTGGACTTAGCCAAGAAGTTTGGTCTTATAATATTCACAGATTTTTGTACTTGGTTTCCGGTATTGTTGTCGGTAGTAGCATTTCAAGTCAACTCTCCACTCAGACCTGACGAATCGAGTACGGTAGCTCTCATCATCTTGCCGTTAAACTCTGCTCTGAATCCCTATTTGTATCCCTTCAAAAGTTCGAAGGATTCAAAGAGGGACTAGGGTTGTCGATCAAGGAATCAAAGAAGGACTAGGGTTGTCGAGCAAGAAGTCAGAGAAGGACTAGGGTTGTCAATCAAGGAGTCAAAGAAGGACTAGGGTTGTCAATCAAGGAGTCAAAGAAGGACTAGGGTTGTCGAGCAAGGAGTCAGAGAAGGACTAGGGTTGTCAATCAAGGAGTCAAAGAAGGACTAGGGTTGTCGATCAAGGACTCAAAGAGGGACTGGAGTTGTCAATCAAGGAGTCAAAGAAGGACCTGGGTTGTCGATCAAGGAGTCAAAGAAGGACTAGGGTTGTCAAGTAAATGGTCGAAAAGAAAGCCGGTATTTTCATTGGCTAACAGAAGAATTGACTAGGACGAACATTCAGCCAATCAAATGTCTCCTGATTTTTTTTCTCAGAAATTGCTTAATTTTGTATGAAGGATAGGATAACATGCGAAAATTTGTAGGACATGCACGCACTTTTTATTATAAGCAGGCAAATTATGCTAAACAGCATATTCTGTCAATTATTAGCGTTTTACACGATGGATTTTTCATCATAGCAAAATATGATCACGTTAACCAAAATGAGTCAAGTATTTCTATGACAAAGATGACATATTTTGCATTAATCCGAAGTACCCTCGTGTATAACGGTAATAATTGACAAAATAGACTTTTAGCATATTTGCCTTTTTATTGTAAAAATCGTGTGCATGTCGTGCAAACAAATTTTCGCAGGATGGCAGAATGGTATGTAACGTAGTCATATCATATATAAGTTTGAACAATTTCTGCGATTAAACAAGTGCACCTGCGGAGGTACAAATTTGTATACTAGTGTAAGCTGTACTAAAAAATCACACTCTAATTTAATTGGCTTGTACAGAAAAACGAACCAACAACCAGTCAATCTGAAAGTTTCCATAACAATATATTTGATTGTGATGCTGCATTTCTCTACATAAACACTATAAATTATACTTCAAGTTAGGAAACGCTGCTTTATCATGCACATAGACCGATTATCTCCCTTCCTTATGGCGTCTTCCATTTTGCCTTCAAATTTTGTCTAAATGTTAGATCAACCTCCCCACAGCGCATGCTCCGTTTCACAGGCTCACTCCACTTATGTGTTATTAGACCCAGGCGAGGTGGTTGAGTCTAGTCGTCGTTTGTACATACATATTTTACAGTCGGCGATGTTTCAATATTTAACTACATAATAATTCAATTTGGTGTTCGTAAAACACATTACCGGATACATGTACATTGTGGCTTTCAGGTTTATAACGTTTGATTGGTCAATTCAAATTTTCAAATAGAAATCCACCATTTCCATTGGCTTATGAAGAAATTTGGGAGAAAATACAACCAGTCACAAAGTTTCTGTAATGATTCATGTAGCGTTCCTATATGATTTTATGGAAGGTACTGCGTGTATAGTCATTCGTTTTTTGTTTTGTTTTCTTTTATTTTGTGTTTTTTTTTGTCATTTTCGAACTGAATGTAATGCACTATTCGCATAAGTTCTTAGAGTGATTGTTATAATATTAACACGAAAGTATTTGTGTACATATGTATATTCAATCGCACATTCTTCGGACATTTTAGAGCTATATATTTAACTGTATTACTATTCATATATTTTTTTCATAGTGTTTATCTACATTTAACATAAAGCCTCTGTATAAACATGTATATTATATCAACGTTTTTATATTATGACTGGATAATCTTACTGAGAATCATCAGCCCCTACATCCCACCGTCGCCAGTCGGTGAAACGGTGATCAGCCGGTGAGGCTATTTTCGCAACACGTGTCGGATGGTGTTAGCAAATTGGATTTCTTTCACATTTCTTCTGAGGTTATGGGCTATATTAATGGACATTCATTCATGGGAAATAACAGTCGTCATTTCAATAGTTCGGTTACATATCAGAACCAACGCCTTGTGCTTAAAGACATCGTCCGAATACGTTGAGCGATGCTTTTTTTCCAGCGAAGTTTCGTTTTCAAACTGTTCTTATCGCTTATTCAATGCTCTTTGTATGTCACTCAAACTTCGATGGATTTAACTGGCGTAAGCATTGATAATAATTAAAAAGTGACACGGTGTGCGTCTATCCAGGCTACGGTGAACAGCACGAGCATGCTACGCACTTTTCTTGATGCTGTTCATCGTTGCCTGGATAGATGCATATGGTGTGACTTTTTCCAATAATATATGTACTTACGCGAATTAAATTCACTGAAGTTTGAGTGACATACAAAGAGCATTGAATGAGGAATAATTACGCATGACAATCTGTACCGATTAGTGTCAGTTATTAACGATACGAACAGCTTTAAAACGAAACTTCGCTCGAAAACAGCATAGCTCTCCGTATTGGTATGATCTATCTAAGTAAAATGTGTTCTGCTAGGTAACCGAACGAGTAAAATGACGATTGTTATTGATATCCATTAATGTTGCTTATAACCTCACAAGACATGTGAAAGAAATCCAAATTGCTAACACCACCTCGCCTGTATTGCGAAAATAGCTCCACCGGCTGACCACCGTTTCACCAGCTGGCGGCGGTCGGATGTAGGAGGTGATCATGAACAATTTCACTTACGCACTTACGTTATGGGATGTCATATAGTTTACATATATATTCAATCGAAGTTAGTGTTTTCCGGCAAAACGTTTATCCTGGTGATCGTGTATGATCTTGTGGTATATTATCTAATTAAATATGACAGACTTTCTTTGGGGAAGCACAGAATACCAAAGCCAAGTATTGTATTATATAATATCTCGTATTAGATAACTTTTCAATTATCTCTGTGTAAAACCCTATACTATTTCCGTCCCACGATGCGTTGCGCATTAATGCCAAATGAATGCCAGATTTTACCTGCGTAGTCCAAAGATGGCGGTTTAGAATTTCATTTATTCCCACAAATCAGCGCAGTGACTTCATCATGTTCAAGGTATATTGCATATATAGGATGACACCATACTGTGTATTGATATTCTCGGGGATAAAAGATTAATAATGCTGTTTTAGGTCATAAAAGACAACACTTAAACATCCGGTAATTTGATTGGCCATGGGAAAATACTTAGTCATCACATACAGACCGTTTGTTATGACCTTACGCGGCCTTATTGACCTTTGCCCGCGAGAACGTAGATGAAGTATGATGTCACCCTATACACTCTCAGAAATACTCAGGTAAAATTCCTGAACTGATCATGTTGTATATCTACAACTCAATTTCAGGAATTTTGGCTGAATTTCACGGTTGATCACCTGAATTTCAGGGAAAATATCCATGAGAGGATTTCACCTGAAATTCCATCCTCGCGTACCAGTGTATCTATCGATTTGGTCTAAACGAGGTCTGAGATTTACCTGACTTGTGAAGATGTGAAATTCAGGCAAATCTATCACCCTGATTAGTAAGTTCCCGACCCTAGTCAGATACGTAAAATCACCTAAAAACCAGGCAATTTAGCTTTAATTCATGGTTGTTATATATTAATTTCAGGAAATTATCCCTGGATTTCAGGTAAAGTATCTGAAATTGAGTTGCGGGTGTGCAACCTGATCCATTCAAGATTATTCCCTGAATATTCCTGAGAGTCTATGCTACATGTACTGAACCTCGGTAAATGGAACACGTATTATAGATTTGTATACAGAGAAAATTATGAAGTTATTTAAACATGATGAATTACAGATATCACGAAGAAATGAGGGTCATTGTGTAGATCAGTTTGTTATACACTCTGCTGAGACCGAGTCACAGGCTCCTAATTATACGAATAATTGAAACTGACCTTATTTAGAACATGATATTGATATCAGTCGTATCCATTGTTGACGTAGGAAGTATAATTACTCTAGATGGTTCAGTTTTAAAGGCGAGAACAGTGTCTATATTTCGTAAAGCGTTTTATCTCCCTTGTTCCACTAGCGGCCGTGCTGGTGCATAGAATTTCCGTTAAGTACCAAAGGCCCTCACAATTAGTTTTAGTAATAACATATTCTATTTTTCTAAAAAAAATAAGTTCTTAACATCGGTTCATGTAGAAAATATTAACAGAATAGTTTTTCAAACATACATTCTGGATTGGCTTATCAATATATTATTCAAAATTTTTGCGGGTGCCTTTGGTTAATGTGAAACCGAGGCGACTACTTCTCGGAAGCAGCTGTTCGTATCTCTAACCTCAAAGAGCGGCAGTTATTCGGGGAGAGGTTAGACACTTTCCGGAAAGGGCTATAGCCAGACGATACTTTATTAATAGAGGTTCAACCGAGATAACTGAGAGGGAAAACCCCCAAGGGAAAATCAAAAATGCCGACAAAGAACTATCTTCCATTTGAATATTTTGACGTTGATTTTATAAAAATGCTCTTACTGTCTAGTCCAAATTTGGTATGCAAGTGAAGTCAGGTTATTTCACCGGTGAACTAGAGATACCGTAAAAGTAAAGAATGTCCGATTGGAAGAAATAGCTGACTCCTATCTAATAACATAACTAGGACATTTTCCCGGATTTGTACCTCGGGTAGGACATATTGTCCTAAAGAGAAACGTAGGAAAACGGAACCTTATCATCGGACATTCTTTCCTTTCACAAACAAACGGGTTTAATTCAATTCAATTCAGTGTATTATAACTTGAATCCCTCACATAGCTTACATACCTCTACCAAAGAATGGGATCATATGTCTTGTTTATCAAGGTAACCAATGCGTTGTATATATATTTCTCATTGTACATCAGTGAGTCGGGATACGTTAGTCTATCAGATTTCTTTAAGACCAAACAATAACTGATTATATTAATCATATACGTGTACTGGGATTTGATTGTTTTCAGATTTAATGCGGATTCATAATAAACTGTGCTTTTTTGAAGCAATATCTTTGGTCTTATCTATTGGTTGAGATTATTCGTACCACCAAGGTGAGTTTATCCGAACAATCATGGGTCGATATTTCATGTAAGGATCTATTGTGCAGACCTTCATACAAGTAAGGGTGGGTACTTCATGTAAGGATATATTGTCATGTAAGGATCTTTTGTGCAAACCTATTTTCATGTAAGGATCTATTGTCATGAAATAATCCATTGTCCAGGTATTTATACAGCTGAAATGCCCGGAGTGTAGACCCATTGTTGTCCTCCAAATTGGGTACTATATTATTTGTTTCGTGACCCTTACATGAAGTATGGATCCAATTGTTGCGACAAGTTGAGATAAACAAAATTGCAAGAAAAAAAATGTACCGGTACATTGACAGATATGCGACACTGCTTGAATGATTACTTTCGTTTAACAACGCCAAAAATACCCTACTTATTTAAGATAATGCTCTAAAATTTTCTTGAAACAAGATAATTTTACTCAAAATCAGTTAAATTTTAAGAAAATGTTTAAGAATTTTTTTCTTGTTCAAGTAAAATTTGGAGTGGGGTAAGTATATTTTACTTCAACAAGAAAAAATTAAGAATTTTTCTTTGAAAAAATCTTGTTTTAAGATTTTTTAAAAAATATTTTCTTGTTTAAGTAAAATATACTTATCCCACTCCAAATTTTGCTTAAACAAGAAAAAGAAATCTTAAAATTTAACTTATTATTTATTCTTATTTCAAGAAAATTTTAGGGCATTATCTTAATTAAGTAGGGTATTTTTGGCAGTGTAGGGTGGATGCGTTTTTTCGGACATATTGGTCAGTTTGAACAATCTACGGTTCACTAATCTACAACATTCAGGCTTTATGAATGAGTGAGTGAGTGAACAGAATTTAACGTCGCTTTCAACAATCAGGCCTTATGATACGATAATACATCCTGGTATATTGTTAATAGACTGCCCACAATTGGCCATGCAGTACCTGTTTGAACTTATATCATGAAACATAGTTATTAGATATAAAAACACGTTTTTCGCGATTTCTAACTAAATCGCACTTTTTCAGGTTGCACTTGTAATAGGCATGAGTCTTAGCTCACTGAGCAAAGGATATATGACGTTTACATACGAAAAACTTCTTTGTGTGTGATGGTAATAAAGCCGATTTTTTTTCCACTCCAAAACCTGCCATATAAGATTTTTCTTGAGGTTTACATACTGAAATATCTCCTTCGAAAAAACTGAGATGTTAAAAGTTGCATAGAAATGAAGATATGATTGATCAAAATGTGCTCCCGGGCTTATTCTGGTATTTTGGGGCATTTTCCTGTAGCAAAAATATCACATCTCAAACCAAAACCATTCGTGGTTCTTTCCAATAAACAAACTTCCTAATATATTGTGTGACAAAGTTATTTTGGTTTGAAGGGTCATATTTTGATCAATAATATATCCATTTTTATACAGCGGAACATCGCAATTTTTTCGAGGCTGATCAGTATGTAAACGTTTAGAAAAAATCTGATTTGGCAGATTTTGAATTGAAAAAAATAAGCACGATTACCATCACGCACAAGGGAGTTATTCCAGTATTGTCGTCACATATCCTTTATCAAAATCGAGAGATCTGTATGCATATTAAACCTCATATATTACAACCATCTTCAATCTATTTACATATCCCTAAGATCAAGCTTTGATGGTCAAATTCAAAAATGGCGGCCATATGACGATCATCTGAAAATCACACTTCTTCAAATTGCTCGTATAGTATCATGCCAATTTTTCAAACCCGATAGATCTCTTGTCATAGCCTAACATCTTACGTCCATCTTGAAACTATTTATATACGAAATACGGAAATCATAATTTTTCTTGTTGCTCTTACAGTTCAAGCCATATTCTTAGCTCAATGTGCAAATTTATCCCAAAAAAAACTGAGAGATCTGTTACCATAGCCTAGCATCTTGCTCCCATCTTGAATCTGTTTATATATCCGTAAAATGTTGATTTGATGGTCAAATTCAAAATGGCGCCTAATGGAATCGTCTTAAAATCATGATATTTCATGTTTCTCTCACAGTTCAAGGCTTTATTTTTGAGCTTATTGTGCAAATTTATGAAAACTAAGATATCTCTTACCATAGCCTAACATATTACGCCCGTCATCAATTATATATTATATAGTTATATATACATAAGATATTGATGTGATGGTCAAATGCAAAATGGCGGCCATATGGGGTCATCTGAAAATCATACTTTTTCTTGTTGCTCTTAGAGTTCAAAGCCTTATTCTTAGCTCAATGTGCAAATTTTTCAAACCCGATAGATCTCTTACCACAGCCTAACATCTTGCGCCCATCTTGAATCTATTTATTTATCCCTAAGATCCACATTTGATGGTCAAATGCAAAATGGCGGCCATATGGGGTCATCTGAAAATCATACTTTTTCTTGTTGCTCTTGGAGTTCAAAGCTTTATTCTTAGCTCATTGTGCAACTTAATCAAAAGCTGAGAGGTCTCCTGCCATAGCGTTAGCACCTTACTCTCGGCTAGTGTTTATTTATATATCCTAAGATGTTGATTAGATGGTCAAATTTGAAATGGCGGCCATATGGGATCGTCTTAAAATCATGATATTTCATGTTTCTTTCACAGTTCAAGGCTTTATTCTTAGCTTATTGTGCAACTTTATGAAAACTAAGATATCTCTTACCATAGCCTAACATCAATACGCCCGTCTTCAATCTAGTAAAATGTGCATAAGATATTGATGTGATGGTCAAATGCAAAATGGCGGCCATATGATGTCATCTGAAAATCATACTTTTTCTTGTTACTCTTACAGTTCAAAGCTTTATTCTGAGCTCATTGTGCAAATTTACCAAAAACTGAGAGACCTCTTACCATTGCCTAGCATCTTATACCCGTCTTGAGTCTATTTATATATCCCAAAGATCTTGATTTGATGGTCAAATGTAAAATGGCCGCCATATGGGGTCATCTGAAAATCATATTTTTTCTTGTTGCTCAGAGTTCAAAGCTTTATTCCTAGCTTATTGTGTTAATTGATCAAAACTGAGAGATCTGTATGCATAACCGAATATATTACAACCATCTTCAATCTATTTACATATCCCTAAGATCAAGCTTTGAGGGTCAAATTCAAAAAGGGCGGCCATATGAGGAACATCTGAAAATCACACTTCTTCAAATTGCTCGTATAGTTCAAAGCATCATTCTAGCTTATCATGCCAATTTTTCAAACCCGATAGATCTCTTGTCATAGCCTAACATCTTACGCCCATCTTGAATCTATTTATATACGAAATATGAAAATCATAATTTTTCTTGTTGCTGTTACAGTTCAAGCCATTATTCTTAGCTCAATGTGCAAATTTATCCCCAAAAAAACAGAGATCTGTTACCATAGCCTAGCATCTTGCTCCCATCTTGAATCTGTTTATATATCCGTAAAATGTTGATTAGATGGTCAAATTCAAAATGGGGGCTATATGGAATCGTCTTAAAATCATGATATTTCATGTTTGTCTCACAGTTCAAGGCTTTATTTTTGAGCTTATTGTGCAAATTTATGAAAACTAAGATATCTGTTACCATAGCCTAACATCTTACGCCCGTCTTCAATCTAGTTATATATACATAAGATATTGATGTGATGGTCAAATGCAAAATGGCGGCCATATGGGGTCATCTGAAAATCATGCTTTTTCTTGTTGCTCTTAGAGTTCAAAGCCTTATTCTTAGCTCAATGTGCAAATTTTCAAACCCGATAGATCTTTTACCACAGCCTAACATCTTGCGCCCATCTTGAATCTATTTATTTATCCCTAAGATCCACATTTGATGGTCAAATGCAAAATGGCGGCCATATGGGGGCATCTGAAAACCATACTTTATCTTGTTGTTCTTAGAGTTCAAAGCTTTATTCTTAGCTCATTGTGCAAATTAATCAAAAGCTGAGAGGTCTCCTGCCATAGCGTTAGCACCTTACTCCCGTCTAGAATATATTTATATATCCTAAGATGTTGATTAAATGGTCAAATTTAAAATGGCGGCCATATGGGATCGTCTTAAAATCATGATATTTCATGTTTCTCTCACAGTTCAAGGCTTTAGTCTTAGCTTATTGTGCAAATTTATGAAAACTAAAAGTATCTCTTACCATAGCCTAACATCTTGCGCCCGTCTTCAATCTATATACATAAGATATTGATTTGCTGGTCAAATGCAAAATGGCGGCCATATGGGGTCATCTGAAACTCATACTGTTTCTTGTTGCTCTTACAGTTCAAAGCTTTATTCTAAGCTCATTGCGCAAATTTACCAAAAACTGAGAGATCTCTTACCATTGTCTAGCATCTTACACCCGTCTTCAGTCTATTTATATATCCCAAAGATCTTGATTTGATGGTCAAATGCAAAATGGCCGCCATATGGGGTCATCTTAAATCATACTTTTTCTTGTTGCTCCTATAGTTCAAGGGATTATTCTTAGTTCATTGTGGAAATTCATTAAAACTGAGGGATCTTTTAGCATAACCTAACATCTCTCGCTTATTTTGAAGCTATTCACATATCCCTATGATCAAAACTTGATAGTCAAATTTAAAATGGCAGCCATTTAGATTCATATGAAAATCACACTTTTTTAATATTGCTTGTACAGTTCAAGGCATTATTCCTAGCTCGTTGTGCAAATTTATCAAACTGATAGCCATAACGTCTTACACCCGAATTGAATCTATTTATATGCCCTTAAACTCTTGATTCGATAGACAAATTCAAAATAGCGGCTGTATTGGATAGGTATATAAAGCGTAAAGAAGGTCACATTGACCTTGGAAATTTGCATAAAACCTTTTTCCGGTCACGTGACTTTTCACCCTTGCACATGCGCACGGTACCGGATAAAATGGTGCGCAAGGGTTAAAGGTCTCTTCCAGTCACGTGCCCGAAACCGGAAATTACGTCACAAAGGTCATACCCAAATTTCCAATGCCAATGTGACTTTATTCCTGCTTTCAAATGGTCAAGGTCATTTTTGGATTCGGTCATGGCATGCTGCGCAAGGATTAAAGGTCACTTTCGGTCACTTAACCGGAACCGAAAGTGACGTCACAAAGGTCATATGCAAATATCCAAAGTCAATGGGACTGTATTTTCGATTTCAAAGGACCAAGAGACGTCTATGTGCCCTCTCGGAACCTGACGTTTAGAACCAGCAAGAGTCACCTGACCCTAAATGCGTCCAAAGAGCCTCTTCAGTTACTTCAATGTCAATTGACATCTCCGTGAATGCCCGGATATCCAGGCCTTGAGACATGAGGATTTTACTGTTTGAGTCGCGTGGACCCATGATTCCATTCTAGGGTAATGTGGAGTGCGGGCATAAGGCTGTGCATGCGCCACCGGAAGAGGAATCCATTGCGGAGAACCAGTGGGGCTAGAATCATGGAGATTTCACCGAGTTGCCTTGACCAAGGCTTCCGCCCTAGGATACTGTGGTGTGAGGGCATAGGACTGCGCGTGCGCAACCGGGAAGGGAATCTTGTCCAGAGATTTATTGGAGATAGAAACATTGGGATTTCACCCAATGAGTCGCTTGGACCTTGGCTTCCGCTCTAGGTAATGTGGGATGAAGAAATAGGGCTGCGTATACGCAGCCGCAAATGGAGCACTGTAAGGAGAACCAATGGCGCTAGAGACAAGGGGATTTCACTTAATTGAGTCGCCCGGAACCAGGTTTTTGCCTTAGGGTAATATGGGGTGAGGGCAAAGGGCTGCGCAATAGCAACGAGAACTGAAATACTGTACGGAGAACAGTGGGGTTAGAGACATAGAGATTTCACCAAATGAGTCGCCTGAACCGAGGGTCCACCCTAAGGCCGTGTGGTGTGAGGGTATAGGACTGCGCATTCTCAGTCGGAAGTGGAATCTTGCACAGAGAACCAATGGTCCCTTCGACATGGGGATTACACCAAATGAGTTGCATGGACCCAGCCTTTCGCACTAGGGCAGTATATACGTACGGGGTGAAGAATCCTATACGGACAATCAATGGGGCTAGAGACATGGGTATTTCACTAAATGAGTCGCTTGGACCCGGGCAAGTGTCAAACGACACTTCCGCTCACGCGACTGGAGCCGGAGCATTCCCGTGAAGTCATTACCAGGCTTTACATGAAATTACCGGAAATTAATCAATATTGACCTTTTGCTTTTGAACCATTCGTTGTCCAAATAATCCGTATGATGTGTCAAAATGATGACCGGATATCCAGGCTTCGAGACATGGGGATTTCACTGCGCCACCGAAAGAGGAATCCAGTACGGAGAACCAGTGGGGCTAGAATCGTAGAGATTTCACCGAGTTGCCTTGACCCAGGCTTCCACCCTAGGATAGTGTGGTCTGAGGGTACAGGACTGCGCATGCACAACCGGAAAGGGAATCCTGTCGGAGATCTGTTGGAGATAGAAACATTGGGATTTCACCCAATGAGTCGCCTGGACCCAGGCTTCCGCTCTACGTAATGTGGGGTGAGGAAATAGGGTTGCGTATGCGCAACCGGAAGTGGAATACTCTAAGCAGAACCAATGGCGCTAGCGACAAGGGAATTTCCCCCTAATTGAGTCGCACGAAACCAGAATTTCGCCATGGGGTAATATGGGGTGAGGGCATAGGGCTGCTCATTGGCAACAGGAACTGAAAGTCTGTACGGAGAAACAATGGGGTTAGAAACATGGGGATTTCACCAAATGAATCACCTCCACCCTGGGTTCACCCCAGGGCCGTGCGGTGTGAGGTTATAAGGACGCGCATTCGCAGCCGAAAATGGAATCCTGCACAAAGAACCAATGGGCCCTTCGACATGCGGTTTTCTGTAAATGAGTCGCCTGGACTCAGCATTTTGCACTAGGGCAATATGGGTTGAGGAATCCTATACGGGCAATCAATGGAACGAGAGAGATAGGTATTTCACAAAATGAGTCGCTTCGATCCGGGCAAGGCTCAAGGGACACTTCCCCTCACGTGACTGGAGTTCGAACATTTCCGTGACGTCATCAATTCGGTAGCCAACAAGACTCATCAACATCTGGGCTAATTAAAATTGAACTTTTAAGCCATTCATTGTCCAAATGAGATGCATGAGGTGTCATATTGATGACTCGTCTGGTTCTTATTGGAATTGTTGTAATTATGCCCATGCGCAGTCGATAAAAGTGCATTCAAAGTTGGTGGTTTCGAAGTCTAGGTGGACCATGCTGGGTTTCAATATGTCGTGAAAAATAGTGTCATGGTAGTAGTTTTTTAAACCACAACAACACGTACCATAAAGAGAAATTGTGCTTAATGAGAAGTTCTCTTTCGCGAAGAATGGTTTGCTGAAAATGTGACGTTGTATGATTTAAGTGTGTTTTCTCACTGTTTGCGGAGGATCCATAGATGTCGAGTCGTACCGGTATACAAGAGAGTGGTGGTCTGGTCTCTTTCCCGCATTCCAGGTGAACGGCTCTCTAGATTTGTATCTAATATCGCTTATGCTTGTGCTAGGGGCCGTGTGGTCATATCATCCAAGTTGCCACATGAACAGGTACAATAAAAGCGTACCTGAGATACAACACATATCACGAATCGTTAGATTCTTGGTATGTGCTTTAAAATAGGTTAACCAGAAGACTTTTCTGTGAAGTCATGTGACGCAGTCAGTATGTCGGCACCTCTTCCCACTTCCCTTATATGTGTTGTAACTCTCTCTTGTGGGGTTATACACGCTCATCACCCGTGTTGCCCTCAACTTCCCAGCAACATCACCTCTGAATATTGCAACGGTGGTCGGGCAACCCGCCTTGGACATTCTCGTCGTCTACATGGTCTTTACCCGCACTTCGAACTGTATTCATTTCACTCCAATATTTGCTCTTGTAGTTGTGACATACCATGATCCTTCCTCATCAAATGTTTGTGCTGGAATGCGAGCTTTTAACCCAGACCAAAACATGTATTTGTCCTGTGGGGTAATTTCACTGGCACTCTATTTTACGGCAGCGTTATCATGCATTGGGTTGTTTTCTGGGGGCATTGATTGGCTCCATTTGACCTCATCTCAGGCCATTGTTGACTACTTGCCCAGACGGCTGACTGGCTGGCCTATACCAGCTTAGTTAAAATTGGAATCCCACATTTATCCTAAAGATTGGGGCATTTTAGACACTTGTTTGTGCTCCTATCCTATTGCACAGAAAAGCACAAGAGAGGTTCTTGGGTGAGATTTGTTTTTATTGAAAGAACAACGTGAGAACGGAAACCCAGAACGGGGTTTGTACAATGAAATGGTTTAACTTAAGCCCAGGACGGTTCTTGTACATTGAAATGATCCGAGACCCGGTCGTACACCTGTAAATCTCGATCTTCGGCCTGGGGGTAATCGTCAAACACCTGTACGCTATGGTCCAGACCCGTCCTCGGCAACGATGGTAGAGATAAAACAGACAGTGTTGGCGCACACGCTATATACTGCTCACGCGTTGCAAAACTTGACTATTCCAACACCACATCTCTGTGCCTTCATCCGTGAAGGCCATCCTGTCGGAATGGATGAGAGGCAAGCCGTACGCGCCAAAGTATTATCCCTGTTGTTTTGTCATGTACACGTTCACCCAATGTTGAGAGGTTCAATCCATCGGGTCTGTATTGAGGACGTATGCGGTAGGATACACGCGATCAAACGGGAACTCCCCTTGAAAGATAGTTCCTGTCCATGTGTCATTCTCCAGAACGGTGGTAGTCAGGTCTGTATCCATGCCAGGTGACAAAATGACACAGAACGTTGTGCGTCTTGTCAACTTGAATGATGTCAAATACGGCGTAGCATATCACATTGATAGTACTCCGGAGGGCAAATTGGCTATCTAACCGTGAGTTGCCTTGCTTGACGAGGTTCAAATGTTGGTCGTTCTATATGGTGGGGGTCAAATCGAAACAGAATAGCGTGTATCCGTTAGCGTACATGTAGTCCTCGTAACTGATCATATTTCTTTCATCCGGGTTGATTTAACCTGTCGCTGTAAACAGACTCTGATAGGCTCGAATGAACTTCAGCTTTAAGGTAGTGACTGGGGCCGGCTGTTCATCCACATGCAGCACCAAAAACAATCAATGCTGAAATGTTTTAAATTCAAAAGAATTCACCAGGCAGGCTCCGCTGAAACTGGTACTTTTCATACAGGCCAGAATCAATCCCTTGGCAGCTCCCCTAAGATCAAGTTTTCTTTTTTGGTGCTCGTATTCCCCGCCGGTACGGAGAACACTTTGGTTTGCACACGTCGGATAGGGTACTGGGCAGGTTTTCTCTCCAAGGCTTTGAAGTGCCAACATTACACGGCTGCATTCGGGTTCACTTTTCGGACATACAGGACTGCATCTTAAATACAGATCTTATAGTCAGCTGTGTGCCCCTCTACGTTTGGTCGTCAAGGCGAAGGTGAGGGCGGCCGCATCAGTTGGATTTTGATGAAGATCTTGCATGAAGAGATCGGGGTTCAGACGACCGATGAGATCGACCGGGCTGCCGTTCGCTGCAAAGCCCTTCCATTTGTTCCATACGGTATTGCTATTCTACATGCCCATGTAATGGGCTGTGTCCCAGTAGAATAACAAGGCTGTCTCCCGGCCGCACAGCGGCACTTCGATGTAGGCCCAGTAAGTTTGAATCTCAGTGAAATGTCCACCTGCTGAAACATAAGGCGAAGCAAGAGATTCGTCGGGTCGACCGTCGCATTGACGTCAATTTTGGACCCATCCTCATTGACGATCTTGGTTTCAACATACAAGTAAATAAGGGCAAATACACATAGGCCGTATACTCATTGCTGATGGTGAACTCGTTGGGCCCTGTTTCATTGATCCTGGAGGGCCACTCACAGTCACTGTTAATCATTGGTCTGCGTAGACGAGACGGTCCACAAATCAAATCCACTGCTGATAGGACTCTGAGTGGATAAAGGACATATTTACGCAAAGACACAGCGGGGATTCGATGTGCGTCCTCGATAGACCAGTCGTCGTCTGGTGCGCAGTCTCGGTGGTGTAGGTCTTCTTCAGTTACTTCAATGTCAATTGACATCTCCGTGAATGCCCGGATATCCAGGCCTTGAGACATGAGGATTTTACTGTTTGAGTCGCGTGGACCCATGATTCCATTCTAGGGTAATGTGGAGTGCGGGCATAAGGCTGTGCATGCGCCACCGGAAGAGGAATCCATTGCGGAGAACCAGTGGGGCTAGAATCATGGAGATTTCACCGAGTTGCCTTGACCAAGGCTTCCGCCCTAGGATACTGTGGTGTGAGGGCATAGGACTGCGCGTGCGCAACCGGGAAGGGAATCTTGTCCAGAGATTTATTGGAGATAGAAACATTGGGATTTCACCCAATGAGTCGCTTGGACCTTGGCTTCCGCTCTAGGTAATGTGGGATGAAGAAATAGGGCTGCGTATACGCAGCCGCAAATGGAGCACTGTAAGGAGAACCAATGGCGCTAGAGACAAGGGGATTTCACTTAATTGAGTCGCCCGGAACCAGGTTTTTGCCTTAGGGTAATATGGGGTGAGGGCAAAGGGCTGCGCAATAGCAACGAGAACTGAAATACTGTACGGAGAACAGTGGGGTTAGAGACATAGAGATTTCACCAAATGAGTCGCCTGAACCGAGGGTCCACCCTAAGGCCGTGTGGTGTGAGGGTATAGGACTGCGCATTCTCAGTCGGAAGTGGAATCTTGCACAGAGAACCAATGGTCCCTTCGACATGGGGATTACACCAAATGAGTTGCATGGACCCAGCCTTTCGCACTAGGGCAGTATATACGTACGGGGTGAAGAATCCTATACGGACAATCAATGGGACTAGAGACATGGGTATTTCACTAAATGAGTCGCTTGGACCCGGGCAAGTGTCAAACGACACTTCCGCTCACGCGACTGGAGCCGGAGCATTCCCGTGAAGTCATTACCAGGCTTTACATGAAATTACCGGAAATTAATCAATATTGACCTTTTGCTTTTGAACCATTCGTTGTCCAAATAATCTGTATGATGTGTCAAAATGATGACCGGATATCCAGGCTTCGAGACATGGGGATTTCACTGCGCCACCGAAAGAGGAATCCAGTACGGAGAACCAATGGGGCTAGAATCGTAGAGATTTCACCGAGTTGGCTTGACCCAGGCTTCCGCCCTAGGATAGTGTGGTCTGAGGGTACAGGACTGCGCATGCACAACCGGAAAGGGAATCCTGTCGGAGATCTGTTGGAGATAGAAACATTGGGATTTCACCCAATGAGTCGCCTGGACCCAGGCTTCCGCTCTACGTAATGTGGGGTGAGGAAATAGGGTTGCGTATGCGCAACCGGAAGTGGAATACTCTAAGCAGAACCAATGGCGCTAGCGACAAGTGAATTTCCCCTAATTGAGTCGCACGAAACCAGAATTTCGCCATGGGGTAATATGGGGTGAGGGCATAGGGCTGCTCATTGGCAACAGGAACTGAAAGTCTGTACGGAGAAACAATGGGGTTAGAAACATGGGGATTTCACCAAATGAATCACCTCCACCCTGGGTTCACCCCAGGGCGCGCATTCGCAACCGAAAATGGAATCCTGCACAAAGAACCAATGGGCCCTTCGACATGCGGATTTCTGTAAATGAGTCGCCTGGACTCAGCATTTTGCACTAGGGCAATATGGGTTGAGGAATCCTATACGGGCAATCAATGGAACGAGAGAGATAGGTATTTCACAAAATGAGTCGCTTCGATCCGGGCAAGGCTCAAGGGACACTTTCCCTCACGTGACTGGAGTTCGAACATTTCCGTGACGTCATCAATTCGGTAGCCAACAAGACTCATCAACATCTGGGCTAATTAAAATTGAACTTTTAAGCCATTCATTGTCCAAATGAGATGCATGAGGTGTCATATTGATGACTCGTCTGGTTCTTATTGGAATTGTTGTAATTATGCCCATGCGCAGTCGATAAAAGTGCATTCAAAGTTGGTGGTTTCGAAGTCTAGGTGGACCATGCTGGGTTTCAATATGTCGTGAAAAATAGTGTCATGGTAGTAGTTTTTTAAACCACAACAACACGTACCATACAGAATGAGAAGTTCTCTTTCGCGAAGAATGGTTTGCTGAAAATGTGACGTTGTATGATTTAAGTGTGTTTTCTCACTGTTTGCGGAGGATCCATAGATGTCGAGTCGTACCGGTATACAAGAGAGTGGTGGTCTGGTCTCTTTCCCGCATTCCAGGTGAACGGCTCTCTAGATTTGTATCTAATATCGCTTATGCTTGTGCTAGGGGCCGTGTGGTCATATCATCCAAGTTGCCACATGAACAGGTACAATAAAAGCGTACCTGAGATACAACACATATCACGAATCGTTAGATTCTTGGTATGTGCTTTAAAATAGGTTAACCAGAAGACTTTTCTGTGAAGTCATGTGACGCAGTCAGTATGTCGGCACCTCTTCCCACTTCCCTTATATGTGTTGTAACTCTCTCTTGTGGGGTTATACACGCTCATCACCCGTGTTGCCCTCAACTTCCCAGCAACATCACCTCTGAATATTGCAACGGTGGTCGGGCACCCGCCTTGGACATTCTCGTCGTCTACATGGTCTTTACCCGCACTTCAAACTGTATTCATTTCACTCCAATATTTGCTCTTGTAGTTGTGACATACCATGATCCTTCCTCATCAAATGTTTGTGCTGGAATGCGAGCTTTTAACCCAGACCAAAACATGTATTTGTCCTGTGGGGTAATTTCACTGGCACTCTATTTTACGGCAGCGCTCTCATGCATTGGGTTGTTTTCTGGGGGCATTGATTGGCTCCATTTGACCTCATCTTAGGCCATTGTTGACTACTTGCCCAGACGGCTGACTGGCTGGCCTATACCAGCTTAGTTAAAATTGGAATCCCACATTTATCCTAAAGATTGGGGCATTTTAGACACTTGTTTGTGCTCCTATCCTATTGCACAGAAAAGCACAAGAGAGGTTCTTGGGTGAGATTTGTTTTTATTGAAAGAACAACGTGAGAACGGAAACCCAGAACGGGGTTTGTACAATGAAATGGTTTAACTTAAGCCCAGGACGGTTCTTGTACATTGAAATGATCCGAGACCCGGTCGTACACCTGTAAATCTCGATCTTCGGCCTGGGGGTAATCGTCAAACACCTGTACGCTATGGTCCAGACCCGTCCTCGGCAACGATGGTAGAGATAAAACAGACAGTGTTGGCGCACACGCTATATACTGCTCACGCGTTGCAAAACTTGACTATTCCAACACCACATCTCTGTGCCTTCATCCGTGAAGGCCATCCTGTCGGAATGGATGAGAGGCAAGCCGTACGCGCCAAAGTATTATCCCTGTTGTTTTGTCATGTACACGTTCACCCAATGTTGAGAGGTTCAATCCATCGGGTCTGTATTGAGGACGTATGCGGTAGGATACACGCGATCAAACGGGAATTCCCCTTGAAAGATAGTTCATGTCCATGTGTCATTCTCCAGAACGGTGGTAGTCAGGTCTGTATCCATGCCAGGTGACAAAATGACACAGAACGTTGTGCGTCTTGTCAACTTGAATGATGTCAAATACGGCGTAGCATATCACATTGATAGTACTCCGGAGGGCAAATTGGCTATCTAACCGTGCCGTGCTTGACGAGGTTCAAATGTTGGTCGTTCTATATGGTGGGGGTCAAATCGAAACAGAATAGCGTGTATCCGTTAGCGTACATGTAGTCCTCGTAACTGATCATATTTCTTTCATCCGGGTTGATTTAACCTGTCGCTGTAAACAGACTCTGATAGGCTCGAATGAACTTCAGCTTTAAGGTAGTGGCTGGGACCGGCTGTTCATCCACATGCAGCACCAAAAACAATCAATGCTGAAATGTTTTAAATTCAAAAGAATTCACCAGGCAGGCTCCGCTGAAACTGGTACTTTTCATACAGGCCAGAATCAATCCCTTGGCAGCTCCCCTAAGATCAAGTTTTCTTTTTTGGTGCTCGTATTCCCCGCCGGTACGGAGAACACTTTGGTTTGCACACGTCGGATAGGGTACTGGGCAGGTTTTCTCTCCAAGGCTTTGAAGTGCCAACATTACACGGCTGCATTCGGGTTCACTTTTCGGACATACAGGACTGCATCTTAAATACAGATCTTATAGTCAGCTGTGTGCCCCTCTACGTTAGTGGTCGTCAAGGCGAAGGTGAGGGCGGCCGCATCAGTTGGATTTTGATGAAGATCTTGCATGAAGAGATCGGGGTTCAGACGACCGATGAGATCGACCGGGCTGCCGTTCGCTGCAAAGCCCTTCCATTTGTTCCATACGGTATTGCTATTCTACATGCCCATGTAATGGGCTGTGTCCCAGTAGAATAACAAGGCTGTCTCCCGGCCGCACAGCGGCACTTCGATGTAGGCCCAGTAAGTTTGAATCTCAGTGAAATGTCCACCTGCTGAAACATAAGGCGAAGCAAGAGATTCGTCGGGTCGACCGTCGCATTGACGTCAATTTTGGACCCATCCTCATTGACGATCTTGGTTTCAACATACAAGTAAATATGGGCAAATACACATAGGCCGTATACTCATTGCTGATGGTGAACTCGTTGGGCCCTGTTTCATTGATCCTGGAGGGCCACTCACAGTCACTGTTAATCATTGGTCTGCGTAGACGAGGCGGTCCACAAATCAAATCCACTGCTGATAGGACTCTGAGTGGATAAAGGACATATTTACGCAAAGACACAGCGGGGATTTCGATGTGCGTCCTCGATAGACCAGTCGTCGTCTGGTGCGCAGTCTCGGTGGTGTAGGCCTTTTATTCCCTCGGTTCGTTGTGCTTTGGCGACTAAGACACATTCTTTGACCAGATGCTTCCATTTTGACGATGCTACCGAGCACGTTCTCCAGCCAAGGACCTAGCTGGGTGCGTGGACCTGCGAAGACGGGTAGGTCACATCCGGTTTGTTGGGTATAATAGTCCATGTATCTGTGTACATCGCACTCGCACATTATACGAAACTGATGGAGCGTTTGTCGTAAATGAAGTGTGACCATCATTTTCTCAATTTGGAATGCCAGAGATGGTCCTGTTTCATCTCTTATATCGATGATGATGGCACTGATGTTAGTCGCACCGGTAGACAAGAGTACGTGTTTAAAGCTCTTCATAACCAGATCTCCGTAGTGGGCAGACGCGATATCGCCGACAGTGTGACCATCCATCACATTTGAATATAAATGGTCTTCTCCTGAATCCGACCGTGTCCGACATTGTTATTCGTCTCCAGCTGAAACGCACGGCCAGTTTGGTCTAGAGGATCACCAGGAACTTCTGGTTCCGGTCGGGATTCGCACAAGGGAAGATAATTATTCCTTCCAGACTCGTGCTCTTGATGTGGTTAAGCAACGCCTGGATGAATATTTCAGCTACGTGACATAATGGGATAAGGCGTTGTTGGAAAACACCGTAACCGAGCTACTACTGGATAGTGTGAGGTAAAACATGACTATTAAGCTTTCCTGTTGTCCTGTTGGTTTTGAGTATTCTCAGGCCTTATGGGCTTGTTCCCAGCGTCGGAGACTTGCTACGTGTCGCTGCTCTCGAGCGATGGGGCGTCATGGCCAGCGGTGGTGTTTTAATGTGTGTGGAATGTTTTCGTAAGGATCGTATCCGTTGTGGTGGTTTGGGTGGTGACTCCGGTTCCCACTCGACTTCCCAGGCCCGTGGGGTTCGAGTCTGTCGTTGTGACTTGCGAAGTGAGGAACAAGAGCTACTGTTGTACGTCCCGCTGCATCCAGGCCCAGCGCTGATGGTTCCGCTGCAATTCTTGTGGAACATGAATCTTTCAAGTCTCGGGCAAACAGCTCGCATCCTTGTTGATCCATTCGTGACCTGCGTTGACGCATCCAGTTATTCACTAAATCAGTCATGTGGGTACCGTGGACCACCTGGTCCTGTACCAACATTTCGACTTTATCGTTCAAGGTCATGCTATCATTGTCTTTCCCCAACTGTAATACAAGGCCACATTGGTTCTTGACCGACGCGGATACACTCCTTAAGACTTCGTCTTCGGCTCACCGTGGGGCTATGTATAGTACACCTGGCAACGGCGGCTGTGGAACCAGTAGTGCTGTATGCACGCGTTTTGCTGGCTGTGAGATTGACGCTGGGTTTGGATCAGAGGTCTTGTATTGCCCTATGAACTTGATGTACCGCCGAAGCGTCTGATTGTCCGGTTGTACTTTCTCACTATCGCTTAACTCGGATCGTTGTAGAATCTGATGCATCCCTTGATTGAGTGCGTTCATCGTCTTCACCGTAGGAGATTACCGAGTTTGAAACAGGCGTGGTTCGATGAGGACCATTTTCTTTTTCATTTTCGTCGGTTTGTTGTCAACCGAAGAGCCCATCAAGTACAGGGCCCAGCACGAAACCAGTCAACGGGGCTAAAATGGCCCCGAGAAAGCCACCTTGTAAGATCGTTGTTCTCCTGTGCTTGCGGGACTCACTTTCGTACCTGCATCTGGAACGTGCTTTCGTGTACGGGCAGATATCCTGCACAACTATCCCGCAACCGCGCACTTTTATCTTTTGTGGGCTACTTTCTGAACATTCTACTACTTCAGAGATATGATGGTGTGTTTTTTTTATTTTTTTATTATTATCATCAAGCACACACACCCCAACTGGGGAAGCCAATGTAATAACGGAATTTACTGTTTTTTTTCTATAAATTTTACAAAATCGTTCGAATAATATTCCGAGGGATGTCCTAAGGAATCGAAAAATGTTTCTCGCTGATTGCAGAAATAAAACACCACCCATTGTTCCCCCGGGAGACTTGCCACCTCGGTGTTCACGATATAAACCGCTGGTGTTCGTCCCACGTGGTTTGGAATTTTGTTAGCCGGGTACAGGCCGCGTACGCAAGCGTCCAGCGTACTGTCGGTGTGAATGAAACAACGAAGTTCGTCCGTATTCATGGTGTAATGGAGACGATGTTGCGACACTTATCCACCTCGAACCAGATTCGGCATAGCCGATGCAGCTCACGTTTTCGGGCAATGGTTCCTCGAAGGTCGCTTCTAGACGTACGTTGCCTTGTCTTAGGAGCTGAAGGTGGTCGAGGTTAAAGGCGTAGAGGGTAGAGCCGTTGTGATAATCGAAATAGGCTATAGCATTACAAAAGATATTTCCGGTACGTCCTATGCTATCGAACAAGCTCAGATAAGCCGATGTGAATGAACTCTTCTACGAGGAGGAGTTATACCACGTTCTCAGGAAGTGATCGGGAGTCGTTACGCCGTCAATATTCACCGAGAGACTGGACAGTTTGAAGTGCTGAATGTTTATGGGGTTCTTTTTATAATCCCCCTCCGCGACGTTGAACGATACGAATCCTATCACCAGACTGCTGGGGTATACGAATAAAAGCATATTATCCAAGCGGAAGAGGGTCTGTTCCGTGGCTAAGGAAGCCGTTTTGGAATCTGTTCTCACGTACGGATAATTGGCGGGTGCATTTTTCAAAGGCTTGGCGTGTGCCAATATCATACTGGGGTTTACTCGAACTTTCTGGACTTGTAGGCTAATGTTTTGTATCACCAGTTTATACGCCGGATTTTCTTCGCTCGACATCACGAAGAACTGCGGTGGGGAGCGATGCATTTTGATGTGTACATTCAAAACTGTTCAGCAAGTAGCGCTGCTGTTTGAAAATGTCTTGCTAAAATTTCCTTCCATTTCGAATACATTACTCTCCGCGATGAATTTCTTTCTCTGTGTAAGTCCGACATTTCCACCTGTTGCGGGATCCGTGGTATCCAAATTAATACCTTCGTTGGCTACATACAGTTAAGGGAATAGCTGGGTGATTTTAGCGTCTTCATCGACTTAGCGTTTGAATGTACGTTTTCTACGGGTAGCTGTTGTCCATGATCGTCATGAACTTACCCTACATGGAGACGTCTATCTGAGACCACATACTTTGAAGGAGTAAATTGATAGGGCCGCATTTTTCGTCCTTGATCAACGGGGTGCCATATATGTGGGTTATATTAGCCTTAACGTAGAATCTGCAGGATTTCAAGCCAACGTAATCCGAGCCTTGGCCGGATATCAGGAAGTCGACGGGTGCATCTTCGGAGATCTGAGAAGACGATCGAACGTCGATAACAAAGCGACTTTCAACGGCTCTTTGCGTGGGGAGAAATCAGAACGGCGATAATTCGCTAGGTTGACCTTCGGTGAACCCCTTGTCTGTGAGAAGTGCCATGTTATAACTGGACGATCCGCGCTCTTCGTTGATTGGCGGGTGAACTGACGGTAGGGAGAGAACGCTTCCTATTTATGACTTCCTGTTGATGTGTTCTCCAGGCTTTTGACTTGGATTGTTCTACGACTTGTTGATAGGGGGCCGAAAGGTGAATAGCCGGCGTATTGAACTTCTTCTCGTTGACGTTTTTAGAATGAGGATCAAAGGGAATAACGCAGGATTCACCCGTTTTGCCACCGAGTTCTCCTACTTTCTGTTTCTTAGAATACGTCAAGGGTTTAAAGACAGACTTTGCTTCGTTTCGATGAAATCTGATCCATTTATTCACATCGGGCATGTCTTAATGGTCGACGGCTGAATCATGAATGACGGACTAGACGCTTGTAATGGTCAACGATCTCTCGGTCATAGTTATTTTACGTGAAGCGTTACGATCACGGATTCAGTGCTGTTCACCCTTTCCGTCGTTAATATCGATTTCTAGATAACGTACGTCGCTTAAAATGATGGGTAGGTAATGCGGCGTGGGGTATATCCTAGTTATCGCTGTTTGCTGGAGTCCAGAGGCGTCGACGTAGTGTAGTAGAGGTATTTTCATCTCGCCTACGAAGGAATCTCCGCATATATTGAAGCACAGGCGTAGAAGAGATCGCGATTTAAACTGCGGTTATCTTTTGATGAATATTTCTATTGAGACTAGGACACACGACTCTACCAAAACGATGCTTTTGTCCAAGCTGACGCGACATTTCTAAGGTCGATTGTGGGGGGAGAACGTCTTTGACTCCTCGCTGTTTACGACGATGTAGTTATCCATTCGACTGATCCACAGTCAACTGTCCCCATAGGCGTTGGAATAGTGTTATATAGCAATCCCAAATTTCAACTTCAAACGTATAGGAAACATTCTGACACACTGAATATGTATAGATATGTAGTAAAAATAGGCGGCATCTATTTACTACACCGTCTTCAAACGTGATATGGATGATAGTTTTGTAGACGTCTAAAGATGTGACGGCATTCACCATTTGATTCCAGTCCATCGTTAGATTTTGTTTGCAACCGGTTATGAATAACTGTATCGATGAGACGGATTCGAGCTTTGAGTAATGTCCGCTGCATGTAGTTCAAAACCACCCCTTTATAATGGCTTTGTCATTGATAAAATAGCACAGATCAACCCTCAGTAACTTGGCGTAGATACAAACAGTAGCCCGTAAATGTTCGTCAATGATGACTTGCTGCATCGGTGTACATAGCGTTCTGTTCAGAATGATGGTTATATCGTTCAACGCTATTTCGTAAACACGCGGTGTATCTTTCTCGGACTTATAAGCGCAGGAAGGTCAGGGTGTTCGTTATGTTCGTTCGGTATGATTTAGAGCAGTATAGCCCCTATAGAAATAACTTTAAGTATGATAAGCTTTCTCTGGTATTGATTCATAGCGCACAATGTCCGACTTAGGAATAAACGGAAAATATATCGATGGCATATTATAGTAGCGACCCTAAAATAAGATGTTTTCATATGGTTCGAGCTTAGACAGGCACTCGTGAACACCGTGAACGTGATCAATAAGGCGCATGACTCGTGGAAGATCAGTAAAAGGTTTAATTAAAAATCGTTCGTGCGAAACGAAGTGCGTAGTATATTAGGATCAAACAACACCACAGCTCCGCAGCTGCCCTCGGGCTATGGGCTTGGACCGGTGAACAGATCTACAACAACGCACCTCCGGGGTACAATCTTTTAAATAGACGACGAACACCACACCTCCAGGCTAAAGGTGTGACCCTATAAATAGACGATGAACCCCGCACCAATTTATGACGTCACCTCGACCTATTTATGACGGCATCTCGACCTATTAATGACGTCATAGGCTTTCATATCTTCGAACTTTCTTTTTATATTCTACTTACTGGTATATTTCGAAGAAGAGTTTTGTTAGATCTAAACGTTTTTTCGTTAGATGTATTTATTTATAAGACTTGATTAGTAATATAATACGAATTGAATATCTTTAAATATCTGTATCTCACATTTTGTTCTCATCGACGGAGGAGGAAAATCCACCTGTGTTCAGTTGATGACACTCGTATTGTGACTCATTTAAAAAACCAAGAAGAGATTCATCATGTGAGTCTCTCACGAAATCTTCAATCTTCGCTTCTGTAAAAAAATCATATCTGAAAGAAACACGTCTTGCTTCTCCTGTTGATCTGTTACTTATTATGTAACACTCGTATGTCCCAATTAGTTTTTCCTACGAAGTAGGCTACCATCTGCAAATTGTCCAGTAGTCAGTGAGTGAGTGAGTGAGTGAGTGAGTCCATCCGAATCCTTCCGACGGCAAAATAAGGAGAACCGTTGACATTAGAACCTTGATTTGTACATGGATGTGTATTAGGGGACTGATACCAGCAAGTTCTGAGCTGACCTACTTTTGATGAAAATTTCTGGTGATTTTTAATGAAAATCAGTGGTGATTCTGACTTGGACTGTGCCCATTCTAATATAGGCAGGATTTCAACTTGGAGCGGGAGGATTTCCAAGAGTTCAGTGCGCGTCGGAGTCCCAACGCCTAACCTACTTCGTAGGTCCTGTGACGTTAGTCACACTGCCATGTTAAATATCTGCAATTATACATTTTCTGCCTTTAAAATAAACTAAAGTTCATATTTGCAGGGTATCCATTCTATTTGTTTATTCGATTGCATAGGCAGACGAGACTTTGTCCGGCTATTTATCACCCGCCCTGTGAAATGGATTCTCCCGAGTGAACATCTGTGCGTGCCAATATCACGGGTGTAGATTTCATACGTCACAAAGTCCTTAACCGTGTTAAATCATCTAATAATTGCACGGTTATCAGTGTGTAATAGGGTTAAGTGTTATAGAATCTGACGTTATGCTCAGGTCTTCCCCAACTCCTTGTCAGACAG
Organism: Hanleya hanleyi; assembly: GCA_036873755.1. Classification (NCBI taxonomy): domain Eukaryota; kingdom Metazoa; phylum Mollusca; class Polyplacophora; order Lepidopleurida; family Hanleyidae; genus Hanleya; species Hanleya hanleyi. Next base: position 86,398 of record JAVTVY010039307.1, on the reverse strand, counting down.
GGGAGGCCAGTCTAATGGAAATTTCTGGTTCGTAATCTCATACAGTTATCACTGAATATGTTTATGGCCGGCCCAGCTATTTATGAACAATAATCAGTTATATTTAGATCTAAACGGATTCACAAGTTGCAAAACTATAAACATCTGCAATAGCGGTAAATGTGTCTGACCAGGTTGTAGTGACGAAACATTGAAGAATAACTGTAACTGCTGTAAACCAGGAATTTCCATTTTTGGCCTAACAGGCCTTCATATAAGACAAGTTTTACGTTATTATTTTTTCTTATCATTACAGTGTTTATCTTTCCGCTGCCCTCAGACGAAATAAACTCTCGTTTAGAAATATTGTAACAATTATTTTTTTGCTCAGCTGGATCTATTGAACAAGTGGTGTGACTGTGTGTGTGTGGAGTTGTGTGTTTGCAATTCTATTAGCATTTATATTAACATATTAAGCGAAAATTTGCGTTAGCGGCTCGCTCTCGTTATTTTATGATGGCCGAAAAGGGACATCGCTGTATTGTGTTATGAATAACACGAAGGCAGGATGTGAAGTCAGGATGCGATGGACGAAGGCAGGATGCGAAGCGCGAATTCAGGATGCGAAATCAAAACATGAAGCGCGAAGTCAGGATGCGAAGTCGCGAAGGCAGGATGCGAAGTGGCGAAGCCAGAATGTGAAGCGCAAAGTCAGCATGCGAAATTAAAGCAAAACAATGCAAAGACTTGAAGCGAAGCGCGAAGTCATGATGCGAAGCGTGAAGTCAGGATGCGAAGTGGCGAAGTCAGGATGCGAAGTGGCGATGGCAGCATGCGAAGTTGCGAAGGGAGGATGCGAAGCGCGAAGTCACCTCACCTGATTTCGCCACTTCGCCTCCTGCCTTCGTGACTTCGCATCCTTCCTTCGCCACTTCGCATTCTGACTTCGCGCTTCGCATCCTGCCTTCGCATCCTGCCTTCCCAACTTCGCATCCTGCATTCGCATTCTGACTTCGCATCCTGACTTCGCGCTTCGCATCCTGGCTCCACCTCTTTGCATCCTGACTTCGCGCTTCATGTTTTGATTTCGCAAACTGACTTCACGCTTCGCTTCCTGCCTTGGTCCTTTGCATCCTGCCTTCGTGTGTCGGTCCAGAATCATTAACACAATACAGCGATGTCCCCTCTCGGCCATCATATTATTTCACGTTACTATCGCAATTACTCCAAAGTCCAAAATCGAGATGGTGGAAAAGAAAAAAAATGAAAATATTTATTTAGGATTTGGGGATTCGAACTCAAAAGTTGGTGCTATTTTAATCTGTAGCCAAACACTGTAACCATTCGACAAAACAGCTGTTTCAATTTTCAACTAGATAACTACACCCGTCGGAGCACTACAAGTGTTTTGACATGTTTCAATAATATGAAAATATGAAACCTTTAATCAAAACGATTTTTCCAGTATCATTTACACAGGAAAAAAAAATCCTTAAAAATTTAACCAGCGGAATACTCCTTTACCCTAACTTGCCTGGGCTTGTTTTGACCTGTCCAGGCCTGGAGGGGCTGAAACTTACCACACTATATCCTCGGGTCAAGCTTTACCAGAAAATGTAAAACAATTCAAGACGACCGCTTTGATGACGTCATTTTCACAAACGGCATTTTTAGTTGATTTTTCGGTCGGATTTTTCACTGATGCAAATTCTCTGCAAAAGCTGCATGATCAATTATTGAATATTAATGTCATGTGAAATAAAATAGTTTTTGCCCACTTTTCATTGCGTAAAAGCAAAAATTTTGAAGAAAATTCTGGTACCCTACGTGGCCGCCATCTTGAATTTACCCATAATCCCCTTACTTTTGGGTTACGCAAATAGGCTCAAAATGACCCCAATATGATAAACTATAAAGTCAAGGAGTTTCAGCTCTCCATGTTTTGTCGTTCTGGAGATTCAATGCAAACACAACCAAGAGACACTACCGAGTCCCGCTATAGGTCCACAAAATGGAGTAGAGCATCCTATACGATGACGATAAGCGGCTGTTCGGATGTGGAACGACGTCCATGGTGTTGAAGTTCTTAGAATAAAGTGTGGCAACCCAAGCTCCGACACACGCTGATTACTACTGCCAGTGGCAGCCCACCTTCAAAACTACAAGGTTAAAAAATGTGAGCTTCGTCCCAGGATTCCTCACAACATAGACAAACCGTATTACTTCGATTTTGAGCAGACCAGCGTGGTAGTGCTGGATGATCTGATGAGTGCGGCCAAGGAAAATTCACAAGTTGCCGACTTGTTTACCAAAGGGTCCCATCATCGGTATCTGTTCGTCATCTATTTAACCCTGGGTGATGAAGTTCTTTGGAGAAGGTGTGGCAACCCCAGCTCCGACACGCGTCGCTTGGTACTGCAGCCAGTGGCATCCCGCCTACGAAACTACAAGTTTACAGAATGTGAGTTTCGTCCCAAGGATTCCTCACGACATCGACGAACCGTATTACTTCGAATTTGAGCAGACTAACGTGGTAGTGTTAGATGATCTGATGAGTGCGGCCAAGGACAATTCACACGTTGCCGACTTGTTTGCCAAAGGGTCCCATCATCGGAATCTGTCCGTCATTTATTTAACCCAGAATCTCTTTTCTCAAGGGAAGGTGCCCAGAGATATTGCTATGAACTGCCAATACTTTGTGCTGTTCTCTCATCTGTCTGCATCATGGCGTCAATGCGTTATGCGCTAAGACGTTGAGACGGGCGTTGACGGGCGTCACTGCATTTCGATGAATCAGTGGCATTTCCATAGAATATCTCGCAAGTCAGATCTTCAGGGCTAATTCTCCAGAACATGAAGCGCGAAGTCAGGATGCGAAGTCGCGAAGGCAGGATGCGAAGTGGCGAAGCCAGAATGTGAAGCGCAAAGTCAGCATGCGAAATTAAAGCAAAACAATGCAAAGACTTGAAGCGAAGCGCGAAGTCATGATGCGAAGCGTGAAGTCAGGATGCGAAGTGGCGAAGTCAGGATGCGAAGTGGCGATGGCAGCATGCGAAGTGGCGAAGGGAGGATGCGAAGCGCGAAGTCACCTCACCTGATTTCGCCACTTCGCCTCCTGCCTTCGCGACTTCGCATCCTTCCTTCGCCACTTCGCATTCTGACTTCGCGCTTCGCATCCTGCCTTCGCATCCTGCCTTCCCAACTTCGCATCCTGCATTCGCATTCTGACTTCGCATCCTGACTTCGCGCTTCGCATCCTGGCTCCACCTCTTTGCATCCTGACTTCGCGCTTCATGTTTTGATTTCGCAAACTGACTTCACGCTTCGCTTCCTGCCTTGGTCCTTTGCATCCTGCCTTCGTGTGTCGGTCCAGAATCATTAACACAATACAGCGATGTCCCCTCTCGGCCATCATATTATTTCACGTTACTATCGCAATTACTCCAAAGTCCAAAATCGAGATGGTGGAAAAGAAAAAAAATGAAAATATTTATTTAGGATTTGGGGATTCGAACTCAAAAGTTGGTGCTATTTTAATCTGTAGCCAAACACTGTAACCATTCGACAAAACAGCTGTTTCAATTTTCAACTAGATAACTACACCCGTCGGAGCACTACAAGTGTTTTGACATGTTTCAATAATATGAAAATATGAAACCTTTAATCAAAACGATTTTTCCAGTATCATTTACACAGGAAAAAAAAATCCTTAAAAATTTAACCAGCGGAATACTCCTTTACCCTAACTTGCCTGGGCTTGTTTTGACCTGTCCAGGCCTGGAGGGGCTGAAACTTACCACACTATATCCTCGGGTCAAGCTTTACCAGAAAATGTAAAACAATTCAAGACGACCGCTTTGATGACGTCATTTTCACAAACGGCATTTTTAGTTGATTTTTCGGTCGGATTTTTCACTGATGCAAATTCTCTGCAAAAGCTGCATGATCAATTATTGAATATTAATGTCATGTGAAATAAAATAGTTTTTGCCCACTTTTCATTGCGTAAAAGCAAAAATTTTGAAGAAAATTCTGGTACCCTACGTGGCCGCCATCTTGAATTTACCCATAATCCCCTTACTTTTGGGTTACGCAAATAGGCTCAAAATGACCCCAATATGATAAACTATAAAGTCAAGGAGTTTCAGCTCTCCATGTTTTGTCGTTCTGGAGATTCAATGCAAACACAACCAAGAGACACTACCGAGTCCCGCTATAGGTCCACAAAATGGAGTAGAGCATCCTATACGATGACGATAAGCGGCTGTTCGGATGTGGAACGACGTCCATGGTGTTGAAGTTCTTAGAATAAAGTGTGGCAACCCAAGCTCCGACACACGCTGATTACTACTGCCAGTGGCAGCCCACCTTCAAAACTACAAGGTTAAAAAATGTGAGCTTCGTCCCAGGATTCCTCACAACATAGACAAACCGTATTACTTCGATTTTGAGCAGACCAGCGTGGTAGTGCTGGATGATCTGATGAGTGCGGCCAAGGAAAATTCACAAGTTGCCGACTTGTTTACCAAAGGGTCCCATCATCGGTATCTGTTCGTCATCTATTTAACCCTGGGTGATGAAGTTCTTTGGAGAAGGTGTGGCAACCCCAGCTCCGACACGCGTCGCTTGGTACTGCAGCCAGTGGCATCCCGCCTACGAAACTACAAGTTTACAGAATGTGAGTTTCGTCCCAAGGATTCCTCACGACATCGACGAACCGTATTACTTCGAATTTGAGCAGACTAACGTGGTAGTGTTAGATGATCTGATGAGTGCGGCCAAGGACAATTCACACGTTGCCGACTTGTTTGCCAAAGGGTCCCATCATCGGAATCTGTCCGTCATTTATTTAACCCAGAATCTCTTTTCTCAAGGGAAGGTGCCCAGAGATATTGCTATGAACTGCCAATACTGTGTGCTGTTCTCTCATCTGTCTGCATCATGGCGTCAATGCGTTATGCGCTAAGACGTTGAGACGGGCGTTGACGGGCGTCACTGCATTTCGATGAATCAGTGGCATTTCCATAGAATATCTCGCAAGTCAGATCTTCAGGGCTAATTCTCCAGGGCGTTGAACCGCTAAGCTATGCGCTAGGGCGTTAAGATAAGGCGTTAAGACATGGCGTTAACACCTTACCGAAAATTATCTCCACAATATTCTGGGTTTTTGCTTTCTCTGCTACTAAGGGGGCAACTGGGCTTCTCTGCTTTGTCTATTACTGATGAGATCACATTAGTCTTCCCCACACGGTACAACAGCGGCCCAAAGTAGCGTGATGGAAAAATCTCTTCAAACACACCCCATTGCACCTCCGAAACTCCCCTTTCTCCACTACTCCAAGTGATCTGTAAACAGAACAGGGGTTTCCCAGAAAATTCCCCGAAGGGCAAATATATCTCCTCGAGTGCTTCAAACTGATACCTAATACGGCCCAATTGCCCCACCTCGACCCCAAAACGTCCCTTCCAGTGAAACAGACGACACAAATCCAATTAGTCCGTGAGCTACTAGGGCTCACCTTGCACCCCCCCCCCCACTATAGACGGAAACTATGTTTTTTATGTGCTTTAGGACATGTCAAATAAGAAACAACTTGTTAACAGTCGATACACTGGGACTCACTACCCCTTATAAGTACAATTTGTGTGACAAAAGGGGCTAGGGTTACAAGAATAGTCTTATCTTCCATAATTATTATCCAATCTTTATAATGTTGGCCACATATTATTCAGCATTGATTGCTGCATAGATTGTTTACAAGATACTATCACTATTTGTTGGGCATGACGTCACACAGAGACCATACATACAACAGTAGGAGTAGTAGCGAAAGCGAACGTTTTGGGGTGCGCAAGGGTGTGCTTGAGCGATTGAGGGACCATTCTTGGTTCGAATGCGTCGCGTGCGGTGTCAAAGTGAAGCCCTCGGTATGTACACTACGACTTGGGGGATCTCCACATGATCTGTGACGTCATTGGTGACGTCATCAGTAGGAGTAGTAGCCAAAGTAGGCATTTTGAGGGTGCGAAGGAAGGTTTTTGGGGTAGAGATGGACCATCCGTGATCTAAATGGACCGTGTGGGGTGTCATCTTGTAACTCTTTGCATGTAGACGACGAATGGTAGGGTTTTTGTTGGAAGTCGCATCGTGCTACTTATGCGCAGTTGAGCAGTAGCAAAAAAAGATGTCATTTTGGGCGTGCGCAGTGACATGTTTGGGCAATCAAGGGACACATGTTTGGTCCAAATGGACAGGTTGGGATATCCTAGTGAAGCTTTCGTGGGATAGTCAGATAGGCGTGTTTTTCATTGGAATTTAGGCCATGCGCAGTTGGAGTGTAGTACCGGTAAGTAAAGTGGTCATTCTGCAGGTGTGCAGGGGTATATCTGAGAGATTGAGGTCCTATATCTCATCCACATATGAAGTGTCGGGTGTCATCTTGAAGCTCTCGTGGTGTAGACCACGACTTGAGGGATTTCCATATCATCTGTGACGTCATTTGTGACGTCATCAGTACGAGTGGTAACGAAAGCGGCCATTTTAGAGGTTTTCCACTATTTGCTGTCTGCGCATGCTAGCCATATCCCCTACTTCTATGACACACCGGACAAGTCGGACGCTGTTCCACGAAAGCTTCGATATGATACCTCACACGTCCCATTCGGACCAAGAATGGTCCCTCAGTCACTCAAACACACCACTACGCACCCCTAAAATGGCCGCTTTCGTTACCACTCGTACTGATGACGTCACCAATAACGTCACAGATGACATGGAAATCCCTCAAGTCCTGGTCTACACCACGGGAGCTTCAAGATGACACCCTACACTCCATCTTTGGATGAGATATAGGACCTCAGTCTCTCAGATATACCTCTGCGCACCTCCAGAATGACCACTTTACTTAGTACACCCCAACTGCGCATGCGGAGATTGGCCTGAATTCCAAGAAAAAACATGTCTGTCTGACTATCCCACGAAAGCTTCACTAGGATACCCCAACCTGTTCATTTGGACCAAACATGGGTCCCTTGATTGCCCAAACATGTCTTTGCCCACGCCCAAATTGGCATCTTTTGTTACTACTGCTCAACTGCGCATGGGTAGCATGATGCGACATCCAACAAAAACCCTGCCATTCGTCGTCTACATGCAGAGAGTTACAAGATAACACCCCACACGGTCCATTTGGACCAGGGATGGTCCATCTCTACCCCAAAAACCTTTCTTCACACCCTCAAAATGCTTACTTTGGATATTACTCCTACTGATGACGTCACCAATGACGTCACAGATGATGTGGAGATCCCTGAAGTCGTAGTCTACATACCGAGGGCTTCACTTTGACACCTCACACGACGCATTCGAACCAAGAATGGTCCCTCAATCGCTCAAGCACACCCTCATGCACCCCAAGACGCCCGCTTTCGCTACTACTCCTACTGTTGTATGTATGGTCCCTGTGTGACGTCATACCCAACAAATAGTGATAGTATCTTGTAAATATTCGATCCAGCAATCAATGTTGAATAATATGTGACCAACATTATAAAGATTGGATAATAATTATGGAAGATAAGACTATTCTTGTCCCAGTTTATCGACTGTTAACAAGTTGTTTCTTATTTGACATGTCCTATAGGACATAAAAGAACATAGTTTCGGTCTGTAGTGGGGGGGGGGGAGGGGGTGCAAGGTGAGCCCTAGTAGCTCACGGCCTAAACCGGATCACTAGGAGTCTCCCTAGTCCCCCTGGGCCCCAAGACGTCAACCCCAGCGCTACTTGCCCAACGCGCATGCGCACAGTGACTTAAATTCACCGCTTCTCCATCGTGTTCTGGAGCTAGAGACGAGAAAAACAAGATGCCACACCCCATACCGCAAATGTCCATGAGTGGGTTTCCATGATGGACAAACATAGTCCACTGAGCCAGTATGTCCAGACCTACCTGAGCCTTTCACAAAATTTCACCGCTTGACTTCGATACCCCCCCTATCGTGTTCTACGTGGTGATACGAGAAAGACAAGATGCCGCAACCCATAGTAAAATCCCCCGAAAAAATTATCACCCCTATCCCATACATGCATTCCCCGTATAGATTCACATTGGAAGTCACTGGGGTCATGGGGAGATCACTCTTGCTGGACCGTCACGTCACCGGAAGTGACGTTACAGGAAGTGACCCGGATGTAACCCAGATGTCACGTGACCGGATGTGACGTCACCTCCACAAAAAAGGTCAGCCACACTTTTTCTTGTAAATTTCGCCTCTTCCTACTACTTACGCACCCTACCGTACTGCTTGAATTCCCTCTCGTCTGTATAGGGCTACCATGTCTACCCTATTGCCTCGACGAAGGTCCTTGCGCTCGTCTAGCGCTTGTTGAAGATATACCTCGGTGTAACCTGGTAAATCATTAATTTAACTTTGCAATCTACCCAATTTATTCTCTGAAAAAGTCACAACACACCAACTTCGTCCACTTGAGCGCCCATTTTCCCGCGTGGACAAGAAATCGACATTTTCTTCAGTAGGGCCTACATGGCGAAACGAGCATACGTATATTTTGTTGAAGTTGTTCTTTTAAATGAAACTGTTTGACATTTTTTGTAATTCCCAGAATCATGAAACACTTAAACCCACTTACTTGTACTTGTGGGTGAAAGACCCATGCATTTTTTATAGGAAATACTGCAGGGATAACATTAAAACTATTTGTTATACCGGCTAGCTTGATTGTCACCCGGTTCATCAATGCGCAACGCAATATATGTTTCCTATACTGTTGGGAATTTAGCCACGACATTTGACGGAAATGTTAGTGTTTGTCTATTTCAGTAAAAAGTCAAATGCACAGGATTTCACATTTGTAAAAAGTGCAAACTTTCCAAGCAAAGCACTTTGAATATTGGTGGTACCAGCTATCAATGGTAGTCACAAGAGATTAGAACTCAATCCCTCTGATATTATTCGTGGAATAGACTTTCTGCCAATGATTACATTGAAAGGAAGAAAAAAAAAATTAAATGTTTGGATAATGGTTTATAACAATTCTGAAGTGCCCATATTTGGCATCCGTAGAGAAGATATGAAGACTTTTATTTTCAAAGCCAGACATTGACACAATTTGCTCTCATTATTATTAAAATTTATCTGAATATTATTGCAAAGTAACTATATATTACACCTCTGTGGATATATTTCCAGCAAGGAGGGGGGGTTGGGGATTTTTACTGAAGACTGATACATTTGCCCCCGTGTGAAAATCATTTCAACCCGAAAATATTTCCACTTGCAGAGTGAAAATAATTCCCACATGATTGTGAAAACTTTCAACTAGAGCTTGAATGGTAGTGTGAGAAGTGCGAATCTGCACAGATATGTGGCATGAAATCGTGTAGGGAAAATGTAGGTTGTGAACTTTCACCTTTGCCTTGGACATGCGGTTGCCGTGAAGAGAGAACATGCGGAAAAATGAATCTCCCATTGTTTGTTGAGGGAAATCGTGGAGGGGACATGCAGGTTTAATATCGGTTGTGTAACCTATGAACATGGACATGGCTTGTCATGGCAACGCGAAGAGATCACTTCCGGTCACGTGACTTGCAGGCTAATGTAAAATTAGGATTTTCCTGGAATAAAATGCGGAAAAACGGATTTACATCCAAAAACTCGGGATAAATGATTTTACATCCAATCAACTGGGACTAGTTAGACCAAGCGTGGTCACATATATATCTCATGGGTGGTGTCGTATTGAAGCTCTCGTAACATAGACGACGACGGAGACGTAGCAGCGAAGGGTGTGTGTGGCTTGTCATTTGGGATTAGGTCACTACGTTGGATACGGGTCATGGAATGCAGTGGGATCTGGTCACGCTAGCCAATCAGATGGGCCAGATGAGTCAGGTCGTGGATTGACTGGGCTCTCCGTCGCCAATACAACAATGTCCTCAGCATGCAATGTACAAGAGAGAGAGAGAGAGAGAGAGAGAGAGAGAGAATTAAGGTTAAACGTCGCGTTCAGTAATATTTCAGATATATACCGACGATCAAACAAAATTCTAAGTACTAAAGATAAAACATACACACATTAAAGCTTTTGCAATAAAGCAATTTCTCTCAAATAACCGAAGACACAGTCCTCCCTCACCCGACCAAAAAAATCTTCCGAATTAGTCGCTGGATAAAAAGAATCCCTTACACTCTTAAAATCTATACAGTCGATAAGAATATGTTTCACTGTGAGATCTTCGTGGCATGGAATACACCTTGGGACCGGCTCGTTTTTAGTAAATAAATGCAAGTGACCATCGTGAGGTACAGATTTCTAGGATCCTCATTTATTTTTAACGGCGCTCGGTGTAATCGACGGGAACAATGCCTATCTTAACCACCGAAGCATTCCACGAGACTATTATGAAACAAAACAGCTATGTACAGTTAATAAATCCTTACAGCTTGATGCTTAATTATATACACTCTAATTCCTACGTCCAACTAAAAACTTCTGTATATATTTCCTCTCCCTCACTCGCTAATCCTCACTCGTTAATCTTCGCGCACCTATGTTATATGAATGTTATATGAATGTTAGAATATCATATGATTACGTACCTACCCAATAATACAACTAATGTAATCTCAGCAATGTAAATTCCAATATGTAAGAATAAACGCATTATGATGATAGGCCGAATGGGAAGCGGCCCGTAAATCATAATTTTAACCAATCAATCACCTATTTAATTTGTTGGGCATCAGAGAGTAATGGAAACTAGGACTGTCGACATGGTTGAGCGAATATGTTGATCTGAGTTCGTGGGTACTCGGCACAGGTGAGTACCGATGTAGAAAACCGGGTCTATAAATGGGGCCACCCTCCGAACTTTAGACCCGTCCACCTTAGTTTCACTGGTTCGTTGATTCATGCTACTCCAATGGTTGGAAAATACGACGTGATTGGTTTTCTAACTCGCTAACTGGTCCGTGTTTTGATTGATGATTGGTTCGCTAGATCGAGCGGTATAACGCCACTTGTGTCGCACGTGACCGGAAGTGACTTCTGGAAGTAAATTAACTTTGAATTGAGTGGGGAATCAAAACGCGCTGTTGACCTCTAGCAATAAATATGGTCGAGGTCGTAACCAGAAGTGACCTCTCGGTTCTCTGCTGCTCTATTGTCTCGCTTCGAGCCGGCCGGTAAATTGTGACGTAATGCTCAGGTATTCCCCGACTCTTTGTCAGACAGGCGAGGCCAGTCAAATGGGAAATTCTGGTTCATATTCTCATACGGTTACCATTGGCACATATTGGTACATGCATAATTAATTGGGAAAGCAAGCGTCACCACTTGTTGAGGGTCATTTTCTTAATAAAGGTCTTGATATAAGACAAGTTTAACCGTATAACTTTTCAATTCATAGTTACAACTTTCCGCTGCCCTAAGACGAAATTATATATGTTTAACAATTAATTTTTTGCTCTGCTGGATCGTCAGAATATTCAAATACTGACTGTGTGTGGTGTTGCTAGTGTGCAATTCTATTGACGAATTATAATAAAATAAGGGATTATGTGTGTCAAGGGATCGCTGTCTTTATTTCACTTTAAAGTCCAAAATGATGAAGATGAGAGAAAAAGAAAAAAATGAAAAAAATTTTTTTCGGGTATTTGGGGATTCGAACCAAAATGTTGATTTACTTTTAATCTGTAGTCCGACACTGTAACCATTCGGCCAAGCAGCTGTTACAATTATCAAAATGAGGAATCATGTGCCGAATGGCGGTGAACCACACCCTTTCAGAACATTACAAGCGTTTTGGCATATTTCAATATCATGAAAATATGACACCTTTAACCAGAACGATTCTTCAGTATCATTTTGGATCAAATCCACCGCATTTCGATATGTAAGATTCGTTTTGGTTAAAGGTGTCATATTTTATAAATAAACAAATTGCTTATGGATAACAACTTCTAGTTTATTCAGGACGACGTTTCGATACAGATACTAGTATCGTTCTCAAGTCAATGACATCAATACGTAAATAATCAGTATATATACAGTTCCTTGAGTAAATGTCAATAGGATGATAACAATAGTATTATACTAGGTGAGAAATTTATAATAGGACAGGCTTAGACTGTGGATACGGCTAGATTAATTAACAAGGTGGATTAATTAGCACGGTGGGCTTCTAGGCACGGTGGGGTTCCTGGATTAGTAGGTCATAGGCGCTGGGGATGAATAGGCCCTGGTCTCTGTTCAGTTGTGGTTTTGTTCTTTTGATGTGGATGGCCTCCAGTAGTTTTCTGTTTTTCCAGTGCATGTGGTTTGTGGCAAGGGGTTTGGTGTTGTTCCAGTTGATTGAGTGGGTGGGGTTTTCTTTGATGTGGTCCGAAACTGCTGATTTCCCGTCTTGTTTGGTCACAGATGATTTGTGTTCTTTCATTCGTTTATTGAGGGGTCTTGATGTTTCGCCGATGTAATGTTTTTTGCAACTGCACTCCAACTTGTAGATTACACCTTTTGGCTGGGGTTGGGTGGTTGGGGCTTTTTTACCGGAAAATTGTATTCCCTTCAAGAATATCGCCAAAAATTGCAAAAACAAACAAATGCTTATTTTCTAATACTCGTAATATTTTTTTGACAAATCTATTCTCGGTGAAAATTGAGAATATGAAAATTCAGTATCTTCTCTCTCAAGCTAATACCTTTGAAAGTAAACGAGAGGAAATTATATTTTCGGTTTATGAACGCAACACACTAAGGAAAAAAATACGGTCAAACCGAACACCTCCTTTAAAATGACGGCTATATGGAATCGTCTTAAAATCATGATATTTCATGTTCAAGGCTTTATTCTTAGCTTATTGTGCAAATTTATGAAAACTAAGATATCTCTTACCATACCCTAACATCTTACGCCCGTCTTCAATCTAGTAAAATATACATAAGACCTTGATTTGATGTCAAATGCAAAATGGCCGCCATATGGGGTCATCTGAAAATCATACTTTTTCTTGTTTCTCTTAGAGTACAAAGCTTTATTCTTAGCTCATTGTGCGAATTTTTCAAACCCAATAGATATCTTGCCATAGCCTAACATCTTACACCCATCTTGAATCTATTTATTTATCCCGAAACTCTACATTTGATGGCCAAATTCAAAATGGCGGCCATATGGGATCATACGAAAATCATACTTTTTTTGTTGCTCTTACAGTTCAAGGCTTTCTTAGCTCAATGTGCAAATTAATCAAAAGCTGAGAGATCTCCTGCCATAGCGTTAGCATTTTACTCCCGTCTAGAATCTAATTATATATCCTAAGATGTTGATTAGATGGTCAAATTTAAAATGGCGGCTGTATGGATTCGTCTTAAAATCATGATATTTCATGTTCAAGGCTTTATTCTTAGCTAATTGTGCAACTTTATGAAAACTAAGATATCTTTTACCATAGCCTAACATCAATACGCCCGTCTTCAATCTAGTAAAATATGCATAAGATATTGATGTGATGGTCAAATGCAAAATGGCGGCCATATGGTGTCATCTGAAAATCATACTTTCTCTTGTTGCTCTTACAGTTCAAAGCTTTATTTTTAGCTCATTGTGCAAAGTTACCAAAAACTGAGAGATCTCTTACCATTGCCTAGCATCTTATACCTGTCTTGAGTCTATTTATATATCCCAAAGATCTTGATTTGATGGTCAAATGCAAAATGGCCGCCATATGGGGTCATCCGAAAATCCCATTTTCTTGTTGCTTTTAAAGTTCAAAGATTTATTTTTAACTCATTGTGCAAATTGATCAAAACTGAGAGATCTCTTACCATTGCCTAGCATCTTACACCCGTCTTGAATTTATTTATATACCCCTAAGATCTTGATTTTATGGTCAAATTCAAAATGACGGCCATATGGAGTCATATGAGAAGCTTTTGCATTTTGCATATTTCGTCATTATTCTAAGCTCAATGTGCAAATTTATCAACACCGAGGGATGTTCAAGCATAGCCTAACAACTCACGCCTGTTTAGAATCTATTCACATAACCCTTTGATCAAAATTTTATGGCAAAATTCTAAAAGGCGGCCATATGCGTTTATCTGAAAATCATGCTTTTCCATATTGCTTTTACAGTTCAACGCATTATTCTTATCTCATTGTGCAAAATCAGCAAAACTGAGAGCTGTCTAACCATAGCCTAACATCTTTCGTCCATCTTGAATCTATCTATATATCCCTAAGATCTGATTTGACGGTCACATTCAAATTGGCGGCCACATGGGTTCATCTTAAAATCATACTTTTTCTTGTTGCTCGTATAGTTCAATGCATTGTTCTTAGTTCACTGTGCAAATTCGTTAAAATCGAGAGATCTTTTAGCATAACCTAATATATCACGCCTATTTTGAAGCTATTCACATATCCCTATGATCAATTTTGATAGTCAAATTTGAAATGGCAGTCATTTGGGTTCATATGAAAATCACAGTTGTTTCATATTGCCTGTACAGTTCAAGGCATTATTCATAGCTTGCTGGGAAAATTTATCAAACTGAGAGCCATAACGTCTTACACCCAAATTGATTCTATTTATATGTCTTTAAACTCTTGATTCGATAGACAAATTCAAAATGGCGGCTGTATTGGATGGGTATATAAAGCGTAAATAAAGTCACTTTGACCTTGAAGATTTGGACAACACCTTTTCTGATCATGTGACTTTTTACCTTTGCACACGCGCACGGTACCGGATAAAATGGCGCGCAGGTGTTAAAGGTCTGTTCCAGTCACGTGCCCGGAACCGGAAATTACGTCACAAAGTTCATACGCAATTTTCTAATGTCAATTTGACGTTCTTCATGCTTTCGAATGGTCATGGTCACTTCCGGTTCCGGTCATTACATGTTGCGCAAGGATAAAAAGTTCTCTTTCGGTCACTTAACCGGAAACAGAAGTGGCGTCACAAAGGTCATATACAAATTTCCAAGGTTAATGGGATCGTATTTACGCTTTCAAAGGACCAAGAGGCGTCTATGTTCATTCTCGGAACCTGGCGATTAGAACCACTAGCAAGAGTCACCTGACGCTAAATGGGTATGCCGGATATTCAGGCCTCGAGACATGGGGTTTTCACTGCGCCACCGGAAGAGGAATCTAGTACGGAGAACCAGTGAGGCTCCTGCATGGATCTTTCTCAAATTTGATACACAGGTTCCCCAGATTGTGCCAGATACCTTTTCTGGTCCGATTCGAAAATGCAATATGGCCATAAGGCGGCCATCTTGGATTTCCCCATGAAACCTTGTTATCTCGATTTCTCGGGAACTATTGCATGGATCTTTTTTAAATTTGGTTCACAGGTTTCCCTTGGGGTCTAGTTGTGCAAGATACGTTTCCGGGTTCGATTCGGAAATCCAATATGGCCACAAGGCGGCCACCTTGGATTCCCCCATGAGCCCTTGTTATTGCTATTTCTCGGGAACTACCGCATGGATCTTTCTGAAAATTTGTACAGGCGTCCCTCATGGGGCCTAGTTGTGCCAGATACGTTTTTTGGTCCGTTTCGAAACTCCAAGTTACGCTTCAAATTAATACGGTACTCCCGAGTTGTGACGTTGCATCACACGAGTCGGCGGATCAAACGGTGGGACATATTCTATATAGTGACTATAGAGAATATCCATACCTCACCTTCCATATCAAGAGGTTGAAATAATTCGGAATTAAAATGTATTTCTTCAAATTTTAAATCAGTTTTCTTTAGTTCAGTGAATTGCCCCACTGTTTCGTCTGCCGGCCGACGGGTCGGCTACATGAAGGAACGTCACTCTTGTGACACAACGTTACAACTCGACAACTGTAGACTACTGCGTGTTTCGATCCAAGGGAGATAATCAGGATTCGGACACTTTCAAAGTTTCAACATTACTGCGCGGATCCATTCAGTATTAAGTATTGTACCGTCTTACTATTTTCGAGCATGGTATATTATAAGAGATATCTCAAACTAGCCCAAATTTTTCGATCTTTTTCACTCAGATTAGAAATTCTGTAAACAAAATTACAAATCAATCGTTTGTTCTTAGTAACAATGGACAAAAAGATCCTCTTGTCATTAGCTTACAATTATCGGACAATGGTGGGCGCCAAGATCCTTCAGGATCTCTCGTTCTTGTTTCTCTTAGAGTTCAAGGCGTTATTCTTAGCTCATTGTGCAAATTGTTCAAAACTGAGAGATCTCTTACTATTGCCTAGCTTCTTACACCCGTGTTGAGCCTATTTATATATCCCGAAGATCTTGAGTTGATGGTCAAATGCAAAATGGCGGTCATATGGAAATCATACATTTTCTTGTTGTTCTTACAGTTCAATGCTTTATTCTTAGCTCATTGAGCAAATTTACCAAAAATTGAGATATCGCATACCATAGCCTAGCATCCTACGTCCGTCTTGACTTTATTTATATATACCGAAGATCTGGATTTAATGGTCAAATGCAAAATGGCGGCCATATGGGGTCATCGTAAAATCATACTTTTTTCTTGTTGCTCTTAGAGTTCAAACTTTATTCTTAGCTCATTGTGCAAATTGATCAAAACCGAGAGACCTCTTACCATTGCCTAGCATCTTGCACCCGTCTTGAGTCTATTTATATATCCCGAAGATCTTGACTTGATGGTGAAATACAAAATGACCGCCATATCTGGTCATCTGAAAATCATACTTTCTCTTTTTTCTCTTAGACTCCAAAGCTTTGCTCTTAGCTCATTGTGCAAATTTTTCCAACCCGATCTATCTCTTATCATAGACTAACATCTTGAATCTATTTATTTATCCCCAAGGCCCACATTTGATGGACAAATTCAAAATGGCTTCCACATGGGATCATACGAAAACTATACTTTTTCTTGTTGCTCTTACAGTTCAAGGCTTTATTTTTAGCTCAGTGTGCAAATTCATCAAAAACTGTGAGATCCCTTGCCATAGCGTTAGCATCTTACGCCCGTCTAGAATTTATTTATATATCCTAAGATGTTGAATAGGTGGTCAAATTTAGAATGGCGGCTATATGGTATCGTCTTTATATTAGCTCATTGCGCAAATTTGTGAAAACTAAGATCTCTCTTACCATAGCCTAACATCTTACGCCCGTCTTCACTCTAGTTATATATAGCTAAGATCTTGATTTGATGGCCAAATGCAAAATCGCTGCCATATGGGGTCATATGTTAATCATACATTTTACTGTTGCTCTTTACTGTTGCTCTTTAGCTCATTGTGCAAATTTACCAACAACTGAGATATCTCTTACCATAGCCTAGCATCTTACGCCCGTCTTGAATCTATATATCCCGAAGATCTTGATTTGATGGCCAAATGCAAAATGGCGGTCATATGAGGTCATCTGATAATCATACTTTTTCTCATTGTTCTTAGAGTTCAAAGCATTATTCTTAGCTCATTGTGCAAATTGATCAAAACTGAGAGATCTCTTACCATTACTTAACATCTTACACCCGTCAAGAATTTATTTATATACCCCTAAGATCTTGATGTTATGGTCAAATTAAAAATGACGGCCATATGGAGTTATATGAAAAGCTTTTGCATTTTGCATATTTCGTCATTATTCTAAGCTCATTGTGCAAAATAATCAACACCGTGGGATGTTCCAGCATAGCCTAACAACTCACGCCTGTTTAGAATCTATTCACATATCCCTTTGATCAAAATTTTATGGCAAAATCCTAAATGGCGGCCATATGCGTTCATCTGAAAATCATGCTTTTCCATATTGCTTTTACAGTTCAACGCATTATTCTTATCTCATTGTGCAAAATCAGCAAAACCGAGAGCTGTCTAACCATAGTCTAACATCTTTCGCCCATCTTGAATCTATTCATTTTTCCCTAAGATCTGATTTGATGGTCAAATTCAAATTGGCGGCCATATGGGTTCATCTTAAAATCATACTTTTTCTTGTTGCTCGTATAGTTCAATGCATTGTTCTTAGTTCACTGTGCAAATTCGTTAAAACCGAGAGATCTTTTAGCATAACCTAATATATCACGCCTATTTTGAAGCTATTCACATATCCCTATGATCAAAATTTGATAGACAATTTTAAAATGGCATCCATTTGGGTTCATATGAAAATCACACTTGTTTCATATTGCTTGTACAGTTCAAGGCATTATTCCTAGCTTGTTGTGAAAATTTATCAAACTGAGAGCCATAACGTCTTACAGCCAAATTGAATCTATTTATATGTCTTTAAACTCTTGCTTCGATAGACAAATTCAACATGGCGGCTGTATTGGATAGGCATATAAAGCGAAAATAAAGTCACTTTGACCTTGGAGATTTGCACAACACCCTTTCTGATAATGTGACGTTTTACCTTTGCACATGTGCACGGTACCGGATAAAATGGCGCGCAGGTGTTAAAGGTCTGTTCCAGTCATGTGCCCGGAACCGGAAATTACGTTACAAAGATCATACGCAATTTTCTAATGTCAATGTCACTTTCTTCATGCTTTCGAAAGGTCATGGTCACTTCCGGTTCCGGTCACTACATGTTGCGCAAGGATAAAAAGGTCTCTTTCGGTCACTTAACCGGAGCCGGAAGTGACGTCACAAAGGTCATATACAAATTTTCAAGGTCAATGGGATCGTATTTACGCTTTCAAAGGACCAAGTGGCGTCTATGTGCCTTCTCGGAACCTGGCGATTAGAACCACCAGTAAGAGTCACCTGCCCCTTTATGGGTATGCCGGATATCCAGGCATCGAGACGTGGGGATTTCACTGTTTTAGGATGATGTGGAGTACGGGCATATGGCTGCGCATGCGGCACCGAATAAGGAATCTAGTACAGAGAACCAGTGAGTCTAGAATCAAGGAGATTTCACCGAGTTGCCCTGAACCAGACTTCCGACCTAGGATAGTGTGGTGTTAGGGTATAAGACTGCGCATGCGCAACCGAAAAGGGAATCCTGTCCAGAGATCTATTGGAGATAGAAACATGAGGATTTCAGCCAAAGAGTCGACTGGACCAAGGCTTCCGCTCTAAGTAATGTGGGGTGAGGAATGGTGGTGCGCATGCGCAACCGGAAGTGGAACAATGTAAGAAGAACAAATGGCGCTAGAGACAAGGGGATTTCACCTAATTGAGTCTCACGGAACCAGGTTTTCGCCATAGGGTAATATGGGGTGAGAGCATAGGGCAATGTGTCCTTTCTCGCCACAGTTAAAACACCTGGCCATTCATCCGAGAAGACGGTAACTCTCCTCGCCTATCTGCAGGACATGTTAATACTCTGACCGCTTTTAACCTAGATCGGAGAGAATCATTTGCTCCTTCTCCAGAACTACCCCGTACCTTCGGGCGTTTTTCACTGCTAGTCTCATGGATGATGGATTGAGGAGCGTAACACTAGCACGAAGTTCGTGTGTTTCTAACGCTTCGTCAAATTTATCACGTGCAAGACTGTCACGCAATTGTTCAGATGCATCTGGATAGGTCCGCCTTGCCAGGCGTTTCGGTGCCTGTTCCAGTTCCTATAATTTCTTATTCCGCTTTCTACGCCGATTCTGAAATTCTGTCCGACCTAGTTCTGTCTGGTTAGTCTTCCCAGATCGACGAGATAACGCGGAAACTAACCGAGCCTAACTGTGATTGGATCTCTCCCAGAACTTCCAAAGCCAGGTCCTGCAAGTTTTCCCCAAGCTGAGCGACTTTCTAATAAGTAATCATCGCAACTTTCATTACCGTTGTTAGGTCCGATCTTGAAAGCCATCCACACTCTCCAATTGGGAGAAGTAGCAGGAATCATTTATCTGAACATTGGTTCGGTACTACGAGTATGCCAAGTTTCTGCATTGGATTCAACTGGGAACACTTGTCTCTCTTGCATGGAAGTTCCATTGCTCCGATCAGCAAAATCAGGGAAATTCAATTCTCGTCGATCTGCCTAACAAGCTTTGTGATTCCCAATTACCCCCATCAGCTATCTCGCTATCCCGTGCATAACCAGCTCAAAGATGCTTTACTTCCCTGCCGATATCGACAACCTCGTCTTCCCTATCAACTATCACGTTATCCCATGCACAACGAGGTCCGCCATTGCTGATTTCCCTATCAGCCCACTCGCTATACCGAGCATAACGAGGTTGCCATTGTTGATTTCACTATCAGCTCACTCACGATACTGAGCATAACGAGATTGACATTGTTGATTTCCCTATAACCCCATTCGTTATCTCGAGCATAACTAGGTCCGCCATTGCTGATTTCCCTATTAGCCCACTCATTATCCCGAGTATAACGACGTCCGCCATTGCTGATTACCCTATCAGCCCTCTCGTTATCCCGTGTATAATGAGATTCACGATTGCTGATTTCCCTACCAGCCCTCTCGTTACCTCGTGTCTAACGAGGTCCGCCATTGATGATTTCCCTATCAGCCCTTTCGTTATCCCGTGCATAACGAAGTTCGCCATTGCTGATTTCCCTAACAGTCCCCTCGTTATCCCGTGTATAACGAGGTTGCCATTGTTGATTTCACTATAACCCCGTTCGTTATCCCGAGCATAACGAGGTCCGCCATTGCGGATTTTCCTATTAGCCCACTCACTATCCCGGGCATAACGACGTCCGCAATTGCTGATTTCCCTATCAGCCCACTCACGATACTGAGTATGACGAGGTTGCCATTGTTGATTTCCCTATAACCCCATTCGTTATCTCGAGCATAACGAGGTCCGCCATTGCTGATTTCCTTATTAGCCCACTCATTTATCCCGAGCATAACGACGTTCGCCATTGCTGATTACCCTATCAGCCCTCTCGTTATCCAGTGTATAATGAGATCCACGATTGCTGATTTCCCTACCAGCCCTCTCGTTACCTCGTGTCTAACGAGGTCCGCCATTGATGATTTCCCTATCAGCCCTTCTGTTATCCCGTGCATAACGAAGTTCGCCATTGCTGATTTCCGTATCAGCTCTCTCGTTATCCTGTACATAACGATGTCCGCTATTGCAGATTTCCCTAACAGTCCCCTGTTATCCCGTGTATAACGATGTCCGCCATTGTTGATTTCCCTGTTAGTCCTCTCGTTATCCCGTGTATAATGAGGTCCGTCATTGTTGATTTCCCTGTTAGTCCTCTCGTTATCCCGTGCATAACGAGGTCCGTCATTGTTTATTTCCCTGTTAGTCTTCTCGTTATCCCGTGTATAACGATGTCCGCCATTGTTGATTTCCCTGTTAGTCCTCTCGTTATCCCGTGTATAACGAGGTCCATCATTGTTGATTTCCCTGTTAGTCCTCTCGTTATCCCGTGCATAACGAGGTCCGTCATTGTTGCTGATTACCCTATTAGCTCTTTCGATGTCTTGCATAACGAGGTCCGCCACTGCTGATTCCCGTATCAACCCTCTCGCAAAACGTATATAACGAGGTCCGCCACTGCTGATTCCCGTATCAACCCTCTCGCAAAACGTATATAACGAGGTCCGCCATCGCTTCTTGCCAAGATTTGACACTATCTGTAGTGGTCGTATCTACTGGTCATAAACCTCCATTGAAGTTTTTGTGTGTAAGATTATTATCAGGACTTGACTTCCGGCGAACATTGATTGGCCATTATACCTGACTGGGCCAGAAATGGCCGGTGACGTATTCTAAAATGTTTCTATTATATTTGACTCTCAAATATATCAAAACCACATTTTTAAATTTTAATCGAAAAAAATCTGGGCCAGTTTGATTGGCATTTCCGAAATTTGCAGTAATGGTGTCGGACTGCATGACCCTATTTCTGGCGGTCTTATCTCGAAAAAAATTGTGGGGAATGTATTTTCCATATGTTTGAGCGGAAAGGCCAGGCTACATGTACCTGGTGTGGTGTGTCATTTGTGGCGGCGAATATTAGGGAATATGGGTTTCTCAAAATGTGCTCGGCCAATTTACTACATATTAAGTAAGGCGAATATTTAGTGGTTTGTGATCTACTATGGCACAGAGGCTTTATATGTCAATAGGCCTACGGAGCGAGGCGGAAGGGAACAATAAATATTATTCTCAGTTTGACCTCGAACTTGCGAGGTTCCTTTTGCGATTCAGTCATATATTTCGATAAACACAAACAGCGTAAGCGCTGTTAATCCTGAATGAGTAAAATTTGAACGACGGCTGTATACTTATACATCTGATCATCAGCTTAACACGTTAATTATCAAATTAGCGTATATTACGAGTACATCCGCCACGCTATCTCAGAACGAAATGTCACCCCCCCCCCCCCCCCCCCGACGCCCTAATTATTTTTCTTACCCCTTGAGCTAGCGGGCTGAAACTTACCAAACTATACCCTTGGGTCAAGCTCTACCAGAAAATGTGTGAAAACAATTCAAGATGGCTGTCTTGATGACGTCACAGTGACGGCATTTTTTGGTCGATTTTTCGGTCGGATTTTCCGAATGTTTTATTTATGCAATTTCTCCGACAAAATGCATGATAAATTAATAAATATTATTGTGATGTGAAATAAAATAGTTTTTGCCCGCTTTTCATCGCGGAAAAGCAGAAATTTTGAAGAAATATGTCAAAATCACCACTTTTCTGGTACCCCACGTGGGTGCCATTTTGAATTTACTCATGATGCTCTGCTTGGGGGGTTATGCAAATAGGCTCAAAATGACTCCAATATGATAAACTATAAAATCAAGGAGTTTCAGCTCTCCTTTTGTTTTGTCGTTCCGGAGATTGCTCAGAAAGTTTCGTTACCCCACCCCCCTCCCCCTAGGCCAGATATGGTTAAAAGCTCATAACACTAAAATAACGGTTTTATCAACCTAATTGTTCATACTCGAATATCATATCAACTAAAGTTACGTTAGGAACAAAATAAATGAAAAGACATAACTGCCACAAATAAAAGATCGTCCTATTCGTTCACAAACACAGTCGTCGACAAAACACGTCTTGTTACGAGAGCTTCCGTTTATATTTTGAATCTTCCACTGCGTATCAGGGTAACTCAGCTGAATATAAATCATAGAACAGTCTTCCTAATCTGGGCATAACAGATTAATTATTAGAAGGAGATTCGTAACAGATTCACGAACAAACAACTCGCTCCCTCTAATAACTAATCTGTTATGCCCAGCTTAGGAAGACTGTTCTATGATTTATATCAGCAGAGATGCAGAGCTAACCAGATACGCAGTGAAAGATTCCAAATACGAAAGGAAGCTCTCGTAACAATAGAATACCAAAATATATAGGTTACGACAAATACTGGATCTTGTGACAAGACCAGATTCTGGTACGGTTATAGTATATGGTCTATTATACATAACAAAAATATAAAATTACAGATGAACGGCTTTAACCCTACCTAGCGTGGTGGGGGGGGGGGGGGGGGGAAGAAGGGAGAAGGCACTTTCCGCCGCCCTGTTGGTTTTTTGTTCCTATCTCCGGAACGACAAAAAATAGAGCTGAAACTTCTTGACTTTTTAGATTATCATATTGGGGTCATTTTCAGCCTATTGGCATGACCCCCCGGAACAGAGGATCATGGGTAAATTCAAAATGGCGGCCATGTGGAGTACCAGAAAAGTGATGTTTTCGTCATATTTCTTCAATAGTTTTGCTTTTTTGTAAAGTGGGTAAAAACTATTTTATCTCATATCAGATTATTTTTTTACTAATTTATAATGCAGTTTTTGAGAAGAAAAAACGAAAATAAAAATTTAGAAAATTCTGACCAAAAAATGGTCCAAAAATGCTCGTTTTGGAAATGACGCAACAGTGACGTCATCTTGGCGGCCATCTTGGATTTTTTACATTTTCTTGTAAAGCTTGACCCAGTGATATAGTGGGGTAAGTTTCGGCCCCCCTAGCCTTAGCAATAGCGAAAATATATAGGAGGAGCACGCCCGATTGATTACACTTTCGTATTTCACTACGATAAACGCGACATATGATTAGAGACTTAATACATTCAGCATGGAATATTTACATAGTAACCGAATACACATGAAATATAATAATAATGGTTGATTTCGATATATTACGAAGATAGATAGCATCCGCAACTGAACAACTAAAAGCTTGAAATCCTACAAAACATTACTGAAACTCGGTAATTAAACGAGCGGTAGGCCACATTTTGTCTTTAATACTGTCATTAAATTGTCGCTGATAGATTCAGTGGCTCTATGATATCACCAATTGCTTTGTTAATTCGATGAAAGTTCAGAGAAGAGAAAACTGCATACTTTTGAAGTTCTTGTTCAGAATGGGAAGAATTAACTTTCACGGAGAAGTGAATGAGTGCATATGGGTTCACTTCGCGGGATCCTGTTTCTCTTCACACTCGAAACATCTCAGATAGGGTCCTATTTCTCTTCACACCCAGAATCCCTCGGTTGGGGTCGTATTTCTCGTCCCACTCGTGACAACTCGGTTCGGGTCCTATTTCTCCACCTGAACCCTCGGCTGGAATCCTGTTTTCCCTTTTCACCCGTAAATCCCAAAAGGAGGAAAAGACGAGCAGAATTTAACTTTAAGATTAATTTTGTTTCAGTCTACAACTTATTTATTGATATCACAAAATCATTTGTTGATATCATCAAATGTTTAGATGACATTATGGAATGAATTGTTGAGATCACCAAATCAGTAGGTTTGTTGATAACTCAAATGATTCAGTGACATCACCAAATTATATGATGACATCAGTGTAGTAATAAAAGGAGATCTTGACACCCACTGACCTTTGACCTTCATGACAAATTCCCGTTCCGTTCACGTGACCGAAAAAAAGACATTCCCGTGATATCTTCAATTCAAGAGCCAAGAAGCCAACATCGACATCTGGATATTTCCTTGAACTAAAACATTACTGGACATTACGGGGAATTACCGGAAATGAATTAAAATGGAACTTTTGGGGCCTAGGCGAGCCACCCATGGTTCAAATGAGCTATGTGGATGTCATATTAACCCTATCTGGCCTGGGCTTTTTGACCTATCCAGGCCTGGAGGGGGGGCGGGGGGGGGGGTGCGAAATACCCCCTCCCCTAATTATTTTTCTTATCCCTTGAGCTAGGGGACTGAAACTTACCACACTATACCCTTGGGTCAAGGTTTATCAGAAAACGTAAAAAAACAAGATGGCCGCTTTGATGACGTAACAGTGACGTCATTTTCAAAAACGACATTTTTTGTCGATTTTTCCGTCGAATTTTCCTATTTTTTTTTATTTATTAAATTCCTCCGCAAAAACTGCATGATAAATTAGTAAATATTAATGTGATGAGAAATAAAATAGTTTTTTCATAGCGGAAAAGCAGACATTTTGAAGAAATATGACAATAACATCCCTTTTCTGGTACCCATGTGGCCGCCATCTTGAACTTACCCATGATCCTCTGCTCAGTGGATTATGCAAATGGCAAAATAGTATCTTGGAATCGTTTTTTAAACCACAAGGTTTAACAACACGCACCATAAAAAAAATTGTACTTAATGAGAAGCTCTCTTTCGCAAAGAAGGGTTGGCCCTGAAAATGGTTGTTTTTACAGTGGTTTCTCACTGTTTAGGGAGAATCCATTAGAGGCATAAGCTGACGTACTGCCCGGCTGACGTCGAGCAGTACCGTTTCTGAAAAGGCAGTGGTTTGGTTGCGCAGGTCCTCCAGGTTATACACGCCCATCGTTCGTTTCTCCCCACATCGGCTTTCTATAAACATCATCTTTGTGAATTGCATCGGTTGGCGAACACCCACCTTGGACATTCTCCTCATCTTCCGAGTCTGTACCTTCACCACGAACTCTTTTTTGCATTTCCACCCTACGCTCTTGTAGCTACAACTGGTCATGATCCTTCCTCGATAAAACATGTGTGCTGGAATGCCGGCTCTTAAACTAGACCAAAGCATGTATTTAGTCTGTGGGATGATTCCTTTAGCTCTCTATTTCACTGTGGAACTCTTTCATTTGTTTTCTATGTCGTTGACTGACTACATTTGACCTCTTCCGAGATCACTGGTTCGTTACCTTCCCAGGCGGGTGCTTGACTGGCATATACCAGATTGATTGAAATTACAATCCTGCATTTCTGTTTAAGCTCGTGGCATTCATAGCCCCTTGTTTATGCTCGTAACTTATTGTACAAAAATCGAGACAGGGTGTTGGTGCGAACTTAGGTCCAAAACAGGGCTTGTACATCGAGATTATCTGCGGCCCAGTGGTACACCAACACATCTTGGTCTTCGGCCTGAGGGTACTCGTCAAACACCTGCATGATAGTGGGTATGTTCGGTCAACGGCAACGATGGTAGAGATAACACTTACAATACTGTCCGCACACGCTACTGCTCAGGCCTTGCAAGGCTCAACTATTCGAACGCCACCATGGCCACGTGTCTGTGCCTTCGTCCAAGAAGGCCGTCAGGTCGGAGTGGATGGGTGGCAGGCCGTACGGGTCAAAGTATTTGGGCCACGACCACGTAATTTTGACCTGGCGATCCATCGTGTTTATGTTGGGGACGTATGTGCGGCAGGATACACACGGTCAAGCGGGAATACGTCTCGGGCGAACACCACATGAAAGATAGTGCGTGTCCATGGGTCACATTCTCCAGCATTCTCAAAGAGAGCCGTGTCTACCCGCGGGAGACCAAAGCGACTCTCATGTAAACTGGTGACATTTTTGAATCTCCAATCTCAAAGCGAGGCAGCATGACATCACTCGCTCGACCGGGACTATTCTCCCGCGGGTAGACACGCAAAATGGTACATCTTCAGAAAATTTATGACCTAACCCAAAGATCACAAGATCATTATTGTTTAGCATTATCAGATAAATAAGAATAGTACGATCAGACAACATGCAGGCGAAAATACGGTATAATTGACGTAATTCGTTGTTTTCCGCGTTTCAATGGTTGATCTTCAATGCAGAATCTAGGTCAACTAAATTTATGTCTGCTGCTTCAAAGGGGGGGGGGGGGGTAAGCGATCGTGTGAACGTAAAAAAAAATATCTCTAGTACGGAGAAAAAATAAAAAAAATAATCCAAATACGAAGAACGAAGAAAAAACAATTGTGAATAACTCAAGTGTGTCTTTATTAGCTACCACGCTCTGTTTAATAGTGTTGTTAATGTCAGTACATGCAGCGGAGTAAACATCGGAACACGTTGGAAATTGTCCACAGTTGACAACATATTTCATTATATACTCCACAAGGGCGTATCCAGCCAAAATTCATAGGGGGAGAGGTCGACTATCACAGCCCAACAGGCGAGGGTCCAGGGGCCGCCTAGGCCCGGGAAGCTCCGGGGTCGTACATCGCCGGAGATGCGTTCTGAGCGTTTTCCCGGAAATAAAACTGATCATAATGTATGCAGATTTATGGTTCTATTTTCACGATTTTCTCGCAATTATAAGCACGCATCGATATTGAAAAAATCGCACCTCATGCCTGCATCCATTTGACTTTCTAGTTATATTTAAAACATACAAAACGATGGCATTTAGTTCATGGAAGGGAAACAAAGATGCCTACCGATATGGTTCATTCACAAAAAGATAAAACAAGGAAATCCTCATAGCCCAACAGGTGAGGGTCTAGGGGCCGCCTAGGCCCCGGAAGCTCCGAATTCCTAGATCTCCGGAGATGCGTTCTAAACATTTTCCAGGAAATAAATTCGGACATAATGTATGCAGATTTATGGTTCTATTTTCACGTTTGTTTCTCATTTGTAAGCACGCATCGATATTGAAAAAAACATACTTCATGCCTGAATCCATTTGACTTTCTAGTTATATTTAACAGATAAAAAAACCCGATGACTTTTACATCATGGAACATTAGAACCAATATGATACACAAAGCTAAAATAAGCGATCCTCACAGCCTGACAGGCGAGGGTCCAGGGGCCGCCTAGGCCCCGGAAGCTCCGGGGTTCCAGGTTGCGGGAGATGCGTTTTACGCGTTTTCCCGGAAATAAATCTGAACACAATGTAGGTAGATTTATTGTTCTATTTTCACATTTGTTTCGCATAAACACGCATCGGTATTGAAGAATATGCGAACTATTTCCTGTATTAGATAACTCGCTTTCACGGCCAAGTATACATACCGACAATAATTTGTTCGCGATTGATATGCTCCGAAACGGAAAGAGTCATTTTCCAATTATATAGCCCACGTTATGCTTAGCAATTCGCTTCTAACTCGGCGGAGTCAGCAGGTCAATGACAAGCCGGATACAGACGATGAAAATCATACGCCGCCTACTCACCCCTCAAATTTTGGGGGGATGGCTCCCATTTACACGTGAGACTCCTTCTCGCAGTAGGGAGTCTCGCGAGACGAGAATGATTCTCCAGCACAGTGGTAATGTTGTCTGTATTCATGTTAGGTGACAAAGTCACACAGGAAGTTACGCGTCTTCTTCACTTGGATGCTGCTGTCAAACTCGGCGTAGCAAATCACACTGATGGTGCTCCGAAGGGCTCGTGCAAAGTGGATTTCCAACCGTCAGCTGTCTTGCTTGGCTAGGTTCATCTGATGGTCCTTCTGTAGAATGGAACGTGTCATAGCATCTCGACTGATCATATTTCCTTCATCCTGGTTGATTTGACTTGTCGCTGTAAGAAGGCTCTGATGGGCTCGAATGAAACTTTCGCGTCCAAACTTCGGTATTAAAGCAATAGGTGGGACCTGTTGTCCGTCCACATGTATGCTCACAATGTGTCATGCAAAATAGTATCTTGGAATCGTCAAAAAGTCAATAATCCCGTGTCGCACCCCATCCCAGTACATTACAGCTATAGAAGGCCCCACAACGTACCACCTATAGAAGTTCTGGTGTCCCACAACGTATCACCTACAGAAGTTCTGAGGTTCCACAACGTAACCTCACTTCACCACGACCTGCATGGCGAACAGCTACGAAGTCGGAGAAACGAGGTACTCAGGACATCTGGTATAATGCTATAGTCAACCCTGGAAGATCGGCCAAGAGTTATGGAGGGATACTGTACAGCCATCTATGTCATCTGACACTATGAGTCAGAGTTTGGTCTGAACCGCTCTCCATTACCAATGTTGGCTCTTACACCTGTCAGTTGGATTATATCGGCTTTTTCGTGACTTATTATCTACCTATTTAAAATCGGTAGCTCAGATACTTACGTTGGTATTTGAAACACCATTAAAATATTAACCCCCCAGATAAACTGGAGATATTACAAGTCACCCATAGCCGTTTGTCGGTCCGATTGAGCCGAAATCACGATAAGCTCCTCGGTCATCCGCTCCTCGACGTTGGAAGTTATTGGTCGCTCATAATCCTGTTTGGCGAAATTTTGCTAATCCTGACATGGACATCACGACGATTTCTTTAGCTCTACAGCCAGGAAGATCATATTACATCTTATCGATGTGTCCAACCGATAGAGGAATTTTCGTCCTCTGGTTGGCCTGACATGGCTGAAACCGGATTTCCTAGCCGATAGAAGCCGAAATCAACTGTTCTATTGTATTTTACTGATAAAGGTAATTAGACGATTCACGTCCCGCTCTCACGATGCACAGCGTATAGTATAAGAAGCTACCCAACTGACACCCCCTGTTCAAATATTCGCTTGCCTTCTGCTGTATTTTGTTGAGTTTGCTTTCTCTTATTAACAGAAGATAACTGTGTATTTTATAAAAGGAAAATGCCGATAATACACTATTGAAAATGTCGGGAACCCTCATTGGAATGCAATTCAATGGGCATTGCTACTCTTCCACGATCAGGAATGGAACATCCGAACTCATTCCAGGAGGCAACTGCACTCTGTTTTGGAAGGAACGGGACTATATGGCAAGCCGTTTCAGTATTTAATCGTTTATTCCACATATGTTGAACAGTTTTGCACGTATGTACCAAGGAATTCCACATATGGCTTTAGAGAGGAGAGATCTCACGTATTAGATCTATATCTAGAAGCTATTTTTCTACCCCTTTGCCCACAGGGAAATGTAACATTTCTCTATCAGATCGGTGTAATTTGAAATTGAGAATTTATTGGTATTTCTAAAGAAAATGTTTTTGGGGTGAATTCTTTTTGATGTATATGTCCTGAATTGAAAAAAATGACCCCGCCCCTCGGTACACTGGCATCCCTTAGTTCGAATCGACCCATCAGCCTTTTTTGCAGAAGTCATACATATGAACCAAATTTCACGTGGGTAGTTTCATTTGTAGGGGAGATTGGGTTACAGTGGGACTTGGGGCACACTGGGACAACCCATCTAGCTCTTTTGTTAAGAACAAGAAGCAGATTACATTACTATCACCAGAAAGCTATCACCCCCATACAACTTCTATATTGATTACAAATAAAACCTATCATTGGTAAAAAATTAGGGACACCAAAATTGTTTTTGAGCAGTCCAAGTAAATTTTTAGGACTGAGGATGATAGTTCGTTATGAGAAGTTTTCAGCGGTTCTTCATTGCTGTTTTGTTACTACTGAGAGAGGATGGGCAAAGGTACACTTTAATTATATCAATTTAGTATCTCAGCTGTATGTATTAGTTTTTTGTCATAAAAAGGAATATATCATGCACCTGGGGCAGAGTGGGACACTTTTGCCGGGGCACACTGGGACAATAATAATCAAATGAGGAAATTTCCTTTCATCCTAAAATTCCATCAAAGTGCATTATTTTGTCCCCTAGAGGGTAGTATTTGCTAATCCTATCAGATTTGATGAGTTATACTAAAACTTTCAAAGTCAAATTCTTTCGTTGGGATGAGAATCAAACAAAATATTTTTTTCCTCAAATTTGGCTCCTGGGAAATATTTTACATAAAGCAGGGGCCTAAAATAGCAACTAACTTAACCACCGCTGTTGAATCTTCTAAACTCCTATGAAACATATTAGTATATACTTCTTATAAAATGTATTTTGATTATTGTCCCATCGCACACCAGTGAGTGTCCCAGAGTACCCCATAGTGGGGCAAACTGGGACACAAATTGTTTACGTTTTTAAAACAGAATTCTGTAGAAAAGTATAACAGATATTTCAGATTTGTGTGTGTGACTGTCATAATGAGTATGAGTTATAACGAGAGTATACAAGGCTACACTGCAGGACAATAATAACAGAGATTTTCGCAAAAAGGTGAAAAATGTCCCAGTGTACCCCAATCTCCCCTATACAGACATTCTATCGTCTAAAAGTTTGAGCACCCATGTCATGGATAAGAATATCATGGTGATTAGTGTCCCTTTTCATATCTTTCTCTATTTTAACCCTACCTGGCCTGGGGGGGGGGGGCATTATGGTCCCCCTACTAAACTTTCTGCGCTATCTCCGGAACGACGAAAAATGGGGTGCTGAAACTCCCGGACTTTATAGTTTATCATATTGGGGTCATTTTGAGACCATTTGCATAAACCCCTGAGCAGAGGATCATGGGTAAATCCAAGATGGCGGCCACGTGGTGTACCAGAAAAGTGATGTTTTTGTCATATTTCTTCAAAATTTCTGCTTTTCCGCGATGAAAAGTGGGCAAAAACTATTTCATTTCACATCACATTAATATTTACTAATTTATCATGCACTTTTTGCGGTGAAATTGCATAAATAAAAAATTCGGAAAATCCGACCGAAAAATCGACCAAAAAATGCCGTTTTTGAAAATGACGTCACTGTAACGTCATTAATGCGGCCATCTTGGATTTTTTTACATTTTCTGGTAGAGCTTGACCCAAGGGTATAGTGTGGTAAGTTTCAGCCCACTAGCTCAAGGGGTAAGAAAAATAATTAGGGGGGGGCCATTTCGCCCCCCCCCCCCCCCAGGCCTGGACAGGTCCCAAAAAGCCCAGGCCAGATACATGTAGGGTTAATCAGGTTGTCCCAAGTGTGGAGAAAATGTCCTGGCAGGGTTAGAAACACAGGCCCTCAAAACAGAAATTGGAGGGGGGGAGGTGGGGGCCGTGGTATTAGGGTGAAGTGTCGAAATATGGGGTCTCTATACATAGTGAAACGCACTTTGGGTGAAACGAGAAATAAACGGTTTACCTCCAAACAAAATACATCAGCATATTCTACAATTATCACTTATATATTCCACTTGTCAGATTAGTAAATTTGTGCAATGTTATACCTTTGCCGGGCCATTCAAAATCCAACGTAACTGTCCATTCATTACGGGCACCTAGATGATGGCTCGTTTCTTTCTCAATTCTGATTGGGCAGTCGTGACACTCCTCCGGCAAGAGAGGTCACACGCGGATCAGCTGATTCCCCCCTCCCCCCTTCCGTCCCCTCCTTCAATTGCATCGTTAACCATTCTTGAATCCTGTTATATTTTCGATATAAATTCTTGAAAATCCTCTCACATGAGAGACATCAGAACGGACTGTCGGTATAACTCGGGTGTAGCAAATGGTATGTTTTGTGGAGGATTCTCTCAGTGATTGTATACACATACTGGTACAAAATATGGAGTGTTGGTGGGTATTATACATATATGATACAAAATCAAAAGCAAGTTGGTACACGGCAGACAGGGTCTCATTTCTCCGGCTAACTGCTTGAGTTAGGGGCAGGGATCCTCTCAGAGGCAGGCGGGGAAGGGAAGGGAAGGGAAGTCTAGTGTCACCATCTTCACAAGTTCAGGTAAAACCTAACTCCTCGCAGAGGGTTTACCTGGGCATTTTTGGTGATTCGAATGAGTTCTTGATTTGATGCCTCTATTATACAATCTCGTGCATTTCATCTTCGCCGCGCTTGTTTTGAATTAGTATGTCGGTATCCTAAGCCTGCGGTGTTTGCTTTGACTTCTGATGTCGATTTCAGCCTGACATCGAGGAAGTTTGGCACGCTATGAAATGTAAACCTGTCACATCTCATAACTCACAGCGGATTGGTCTAATCAGCTAGCTTAGCGCGTTCATTGATTGGTTTGATTTAGGAGGAAACCCCTACATCTATTCATATCCAGAACTGGTATAGGTAACTAACCAAGCCAGAGATCGATACACTGGCTTGGGAGGATGAGTGTCACAAGCAGTATTCCGGGTTGTCCATGCATATACTCTATTCCATGTCCCAATATTTCAAACACCTGAAATCAGATTAAATCAGAATGTTTGGTTATGTAGGCCAAATGCTATTTCCAGTCTCTTGGGGTTTTTTTGAGGAGAGTGATTATTCTCGTTCTCCGTCACCCTCCTAATTCTTTCCCCAGGAGAGTTCTTCTGTTCGACATTCCATCCGTTAAGATTTGTTGTTTTTGCGATTAAATCAGCTTTCAATCTGAAAATCTGCACTGACACAATCCCACAAAGTATCTTCACAGCATCTTTCAGAATCCATCAACTGTTCCAAGTTTTAGCTCCACACCCGCTTATTGCATGTACGCATCCTACCGTACTGCTTAAATTCCCTCTCGTCTGTATAGAGCCACCATGGCTACACTCCTGTACCCTATTGCCTCGACGGAGGTCTTCGTGCTCGTCCAGTGCTTGTTGAATATATACACCCAGCATGATATACCTCGCTATAACCTGGTAACTCATTAATTTAACTTTGCAATCTACCCAATTTATTCTTTGAAAAAGTCACAACACACCAACTTCGTCCACTTGAGCGCCCATTTCCCCGCGTGGACAAGGAATCGACATTTTCTTCAGTACATGGCGAAAAGAGCATACGTATACTTTATTGAACTTGTTTATTCAAATCAAACTGTTTGACATTTTCTGTAATTCCTAGAAACATCAAAAACACTTAAGCCCACTCACTCTAATGTACGGTACTTGTGTGTACATGTGAGGGAAATTTCTAATGCATTTTAAATAAGAAATACTGCAGGGATAAAAACATTAAAACTAAATGAGGTTGTCGTATTTGTTACACCAGCAAGCCTCGGTGTCACCCGCTCCATCAATGAGCGACGCAATATATGTTTCCTATACTGTTGGGAATTTAGCCACGACATTTTGACGGAAATGTTAGTGTTTGTCTATTTCAATAAAAAGTCAAATGTACAGTATTTCACATTTGTAAAAAGTGCAAACTTTCCAAACAAAGCACCTTGGATATTGGTGGTACCAGCTATCAATCGTAGTCACTGGAGACAGAACTCAGCTCAATCCCTCTGATATTATTCCTGTCCAGATGGGAATTATTTTTACTGAAAAGTGATACATTTGCGCCCGTGTGAAAATCAGTACAACCAGAAAATATTTCCACTTGCAGAGTGAAAATAATTCCCACATGATTGTGAACACTTTCAACTAGAGCTTGAATAGTAGTATGAGAAGTGCGAATCTGCACAGATATGTGGCATGAAATCGTGTAGGGAAAATGTAGGTTGTGAACTTTGGCCTTGGACCTGCGGTTGTCGCGGAGTGGTCATTTTTTCCCGAGAAAGCATGCGGAAAAATAAATCTCAGAATGTCTGTTGAGGGAAATCGTGGAGGGAACATGCAGGTTTAATATCGGTTGTATATCCTATGACCATGGACAGGGTTTGTCATGGCAACACGACGAGGTCACAACCGGTCACGTGACTGGCAGGTTGATGTAAAATTAGGATTTTCCTGGAACAGAATGTGGGAAAACGGAGTTTACATCCAAACACGTTGGGTAAATGATTTTACATCCCGTCAACTGCACGCTTAAAACTAAAGTGTTGAAACTTACTCGTAAAGTGTTGAAATAACTCTTTAAGTGTGTCCACAGGGACAACACTTAAAGAGCAATCCCTCTGGACACACTTAAAGGGTTATTTCGACACTTTACGAGTAAGATTCAACACTTTAGTTTTAAGCGTGTGGGACTATAGTTGGACAAAGTGTGGTCCATATATATATCATGGTGGGTGTCGTACTGAAGCCCTTGTGATTCAGACGACGACAGAGACGTAGCCGCGAAAGTACAGGGTGTGTGTGGGTTGTCATCTTAGGGTTATGTGATTACGTTGGATACGGGTCATGGAATGCAGTGAGACCTGTCACGCTAATCAATAAGATGATGCAGATGAGTCAGGTCGTGGATTGTCTGGGATCTCCGCCGCCAATACAAAAAAGCCCTCAACATGCAATGTACAAGAGAGAGAGAGAGAGAGAGAGAGAGATTAAGGTTTAACGTCGCGTTCAGTAATATTTCAGCTATATACCGACGATCAAACAAATTCTAAGTACTCAAGTTAATAACTTAGTAACCCAACACATTAAAACATACACACATTCAAATGTATGCATCAAACCGATTTCTCTCAAATAACCTAAGACACAGTCCTCCCTCACCCAACCAAAAAGATCTTCCAAAATAGTCGCTCGATAAAAACATTCTCTTACAATCTTTAAATCTATACAGTCGATAACAATATGTTTCACTGTGAGATATTCGTGGCATGGAATACACCGTCGGCTCTTTTTGTGTAAATAAATACAAGTGACCGTTGTGAGGTACGTATCTCGTGACGCTATGAAAGCCCCACGCTCCAGCCACCCACACACTGGGTGAAGCCTGCCACCCTACCCTGATACGCTACTGGCGCAATGTTACAGGCACAGATTTCCAGGATCACAGATTTCTAGCATCCTCATTTTTTTTACGGCGTACGGTTAATCGACAGGAACACTGCCTATATTAACCACCAAAACATTCCATGAGAATATTATGAATGTACAGTTAATAAATCCTTACAGCTTCATACTTAATTGTATAGACTCTAATTTCTACTTCCAACTAAAAACTTCTGTATATATCTTATCTCCCTCACTCGTTAATTATCGCGCACCTGTATTTACTATCCTTTTATGTTATATGAATGTTAGAATATCATATAATTACGCACCAACTCAATACGATTGATGTAATCTCCGCAATGAAAATTCCAATATGTGAGAATAAACGCATTATGATGATAGGTCGAATGGGAAGCGGCCCGTAAACCACAATTTTAACCTATCAATCACCCATTTAATTGTTGGGCACCAGAGAGTAAGGGAGAGTAGGACTCTCGACATGGTTGAGTGATTATGTTGATCTGGGTTCGTGGGTACTCGGCAAAAGTGAGTACCGATGTAGAAAAGCGGGTCTATTAATGGGGCCAGCCTCCGAACTTTAGACCCGTCCACCTTAGTTTCACTGGTTCATTGATTCATGCTACTCCAATGGTTGGAAAATACGACGTGATTGGTTGTTTTCTAACTTGCTAACTGGTCCGTTTCTCGATTGATGATTGGTTCGCTAGATCGAGCGGTATAACGCCACGTGTGTCGCACGTGACCGGAAGTGACCTCTGGAAATAAAGTGGGGAATCAAATTATTATTTATTTATTTATTTATATATTTAGCGCTGGAAAAGAAATTCAATAAACAAAGTAATGTACCGCGAAATTCAAATAAAACATTGAGTTGATGGGCCGCGAAATCCGAATGGGAAGCGGCCCTTAAACTACAATTTCAATCGATGGGGAATCAAAACGCGCTGTTGACCTCTAGCAGTAAATATGGCCGAGGTCGTAACCGGAAGTGAGCTTTGGAATAAAATAACATGGGAGTGACTGGGGGCAAAACTTGCCGCATTGACTTCTGAAAATTTAATGAAATGCGAAGTGAAAGGTCAATACTACCATTTTTGCATGCTCTTTCTCTACTGTCCCTCTTGGCTGAAGCATACCTCGCCCCAATCCACCCCGCTCCCCGTCTCCCGCTCTCGCCCTGTCCGGCTTAAGCCATACAAACCCTCCTACTTTGTTTGAGGTAAAGCATTGCCGCCTCACTCCGTCCGTTGATATAAAATTTTGTTCTGGTGAAGGCTTCTGTTTCAAAAAATATGACGTATATTTCCCATTAAAAAGATAAAGTGTCACGCAAATCCCTCTTTTTCTGTTGTATGACTCGAGAAGGAGTGAGGAATGTTAAGTTACCTCAGTTCCAAGATGTTGTGTGAGATATTAAATCCTTGGGAGTCGACGGGCATTTTCACAATTTTCACCATGTGCTTCTCGTCGCCTATCTTTTAGAAAATCTATCAAGTTTACCATGATTGATTTATTCATATATGCCGAAAATTAGCTACTCTCTAAAACAATTGATAGAATTTCACTCAAAGTGAGTGAACTTTACTCTTTTTTAATGATTTTTTGGGGATTTTACTATCTGAGAACAAAAATCAAGTCAAATTTCGTTTTCACTCAGTCTGAGTGGAAACAACATTCATCCTTTCACTCAAGTTAACTTGACAACACAGAGAAATCGTGTATTTATTCCCGTGACCTGGGTGGTTGTGATTGTCTGGTTTCTTTTCGAACTGTCCGATATCGGGCCAAACTAATATAATCTACAAAAACTTTCAATCTCCATGACTATTCGTCATAATCGAGGTTTGAAAAAAAATCTATATAATTTTTCAATATATCCACCAAACATGATAGTATCTCGTTGTAACCTCACATCTCATTTACGCATGCGCACTTAGGCAAAATTTAGCAAAATCTAAATTTAACAGTCTATCCAAAATACTCTCTGAGAAAGTCACATCGCCATTAACATAGGCCGTTTATATGAAGACACAAACTTCCTCCACCTAAGCGCATCATTATTTTCGCCCGGGAAAACAATCGACATTTACTCCAATAGTTGTACTTTGACCTTTAATGTAGGTCATACGTATATTTCATTAAAATTGTTCATTTGAATCCAACTGTTTTGACATTTTCTGCAATTGACAGAAACACCTCACATTTAAAGCCCAACGGCACGGACATGCGACAGAACGACCCATGCATATTTATAGGAAATCTACACGGATG
This sequence comes from Hanleya hanleyi, assembly GCA_036873755.1. Taxonomy (NCBI): domain Eukaryota; kingdom Metazoa; phylum Mollusca; class Polyplacophora; order Lepidopleurida; family Hanleyidae; genus Hanleya; species Hanleya hanleyi. The sequence continues at coordinate 48,541 of JAVTVY010039307.1, read as the reverse complement.
ACATTAAAACAAATTCATGTTGATATTGTTATAACACCTACGTGGTCATCTGCGCCATCAGTGTACGAGGGAATATTTTTTTCCCTATACCGTTGGGAATTTACCCCCGATATTAGGACGGAAAAGTAAGTGTCTGCCAATTTCAGTAAAAATTAAAATGTATAGGATTCCACATTTTTAAACCGAGTAAACCTTTCAAACAAAAAAGCTGCACTTTGGGGAATGTCGGTAGCGGCTATCAATCGTAGCCACAAGAGATTAGAACTCGCTCAGTGAGGATGCATATATTGGTGATATTATTATTCCTGGAATGAAGTTTCTGTAAATAATTACATTGAAAGAGAAAATAAATGGAAGTTTGGGAAATATATTAGATTCATTCATATTCTAATAGCAGTCAAACATATGATAAACGAGACCTTCAGATTGTCCCAGATTCTCAAGATCTTGTGCTCCTCTAAATTGTCCAGGGGTATACTCCCTTTTTCTTCCTTCAAGGGTCCAAATTGATCGTGCAGTTTCATGCCAAGTGCCCAACTTCTTCCCAGTGTTTGTTCTATCTGATTTCATATTTACTCCAGCAACGATAGGACAGTCTTGATGACTTATCAGTTTCATATGGTTCGCCTATATTTTTCAATAATAACACGTTAATTAGCGACGAAAATTGCTGAGGTTAGCACCCACAAATTAAAACAATTCAGCTTAGTTAATGCATTAATGCAACAGCTTACACATTGATAAATTGAACTTTTCATTAAAGTTGACTTGCATTAAACTTACGAGAAGAGAGGGTTTGATCTCAACATCATTATTTGAGTAAACGAATTCCAATAAGACGTCTCATGAGACGCTCGAAGGGAAATCGAGAAGGCATGTTCACCAGTTTGTCCACTAGATGGCGCTTTTACTATCTATCGTATGTTATGAACATTTCAATCAATATATTTTGACATTCACCTCAATTCCCACAGAAACACATAACATTTAAAACAACACACGTATAGATGAGACGTGGTATTTGTTGGAACACCCACAGACGCCATTAGCGCTATCAACGTTCATGTAATAATAATGCATGGAAATGTTAATATGTTTATGTAGTTGCAGTGAAAGATCAAAAGTATATCATTTCGAATGTTCAATTAGAAATCCACACCGGTGTATCAATTTGGGAAATATTATATCTTTGTTATAGTCACCTTATGACACTAGGCAAGATAATGTGGTCGAGTTGGCGAAACCCCCGAGAGGGCAATATCGTCCAGAGACGTCTGAAATTTAAGCCTATTGATATTTATGAACCGGTATAGATACACAAAGAAAATGCCTCGTGATTTTCCAAAACATTTCAGAAATGACATTCAAATTAGTCATTGGGGCTGTGGTATTTATCGAACTATCCTTGGAAGCCAGTAGTATCATCGACGTGTACATTATTTGTTTCGTACTATTGGGAATTTACCGACCCTCACGATGGAAATATCAGCGTTCGTCTAAATTAAATAAAAAGTCAAAAGCATTTTCAAAGGACAACAAGCTATACCTCGGTGCTCACTCTCAATGGTAGCCCCGGGGGATTGGTATATGGTAACTGTGCACGTGTCAGCAACAATGACATGATTAACCTGGACTGAAGTTTTAAGAAATAACTAATCACTTTAAAAGTTGGGATATTATTTTTCATATGTTTTGACGTGTATACAGTGCATGTATACACAAGATATTCGCAAACTAACGTTTTATTAACCACATCTTCTAGAAAAATAAAGAAAAAGAACACCACGGGTGTATGGTACATATATGGCACGTTTGCTTTCTGCTTATGGTCTTCCGGTCAGTCACCAAATGACTAAGCTGCACAGAGTAGTCACTCGGTAATACTACTAAACTGCCCGACGTGTATGACATCTACGAAGAGATAACCGTAATTGTTATGGAATTATTTTATGGTGTATTAAGTCAGTTGACAATGGTGGATTAGTCACCTATATTCCAAACTGAAAAAACCTGCATATTTGAGTTCAAATTTACAGTACCGAGTGGTGAATGAAGTACCTGACGATATAAGCAAACAAAATGGTACTGGGAGATTCAAATATCTCAGCCTGGTGTATTATATTAGTAGTCGCGTGAGTGTTTTTCTTGAGCCGCGATAAAAACGCGATAAAGAAATTATTATAGAACTATCATAACCTTGTGGGTCATTTATGAACCTTTATGTCAATTACCGGTCTCCCTTTCAAAGACACCGCCTGTGAATATAACCTGTATATGAGCTCGCCCTCGTCGCCAGGAGAGCGGGTCTAATAATTCCCACATCCTGTTGTGTAGGTCTTCGTTGTGTACGTTTAAGGGCGTATTAACGTTATCAAGAAAAGTGTTACGATTTGATAATCCGGGTACTATTTGATCTGACCGCACAGTTTTTCTAAATACATAAAGGTCTCTCATAATATTAATACCTCCTATTCATCATTATTCAAATACACTTAATTCATTTGTGTTTATATAACTGTGCGTGTGTGTGTTCGCGATAAGGTAATTATTATAGACACCCAATTGGCTTCGAGATATCAAGGTACGATTTCAAAATTCTGAACAATATGTACCAGCCTAGGATTATGATAATAGGCTTAGGATGAACCTAACCTCAGAATGATAAAATAAATTCAGAATGGCTCAATGGACCGATGGGCTACAATGAAATGCGGCAGGGTAACGTCCCCAAACTCTCCTACCCGCATCATCACCCCTCACCAATACGCCCAATTCTGTCATTCGGCAGATATAACCTCCCCCCCCATAAGCCAATTTGTAAACGTCCCTGTTGTTGTAAATATCCTGTAGGCCATACCATAATTCAACTCAAGTTTTCACTCTCATTTCAAGTTAATATGTACCGAACGTGATGTACCATTGAAACGTCTGATAATACTGCTGTACTTTCTCACTATCTCTTAACTCGGGTCGTTGTAGAATCTGTTGCATCTCTTGATCGAGCGTGTTCGTCGTCTTCAACGTAGGTGGGATCGGATACGGAGATTGTAGGGTGTGTAGCAGGCGTGGTTCGATGAGGATCATTTTTTTCGTGTGGTTCATTGTCGACCGAATTGTCCAGACAGTATGGGACTTAACACTGAAGCGGTAAAAGGCGCTAAGATAGCCCGGAGAATCCCGTCTTTTCTGCAAGATACATGTATTCTTCTTCTGTGCTTGCGGGTTTCTGTTTTGCGCCAAGGTCCTTTCTTGTGGCCAACTTAGACCCCTGGACCGGAATCAGCGAAACGTTTCCTTTTAAGATATTCCATTCTCACATAGATAGCGTACAAGAGCGGGATCGTCTCCACTGACAGTAGTCCGGACCAAATGGGACAGAGCTGTATTTAGTAACCGGAGCGTCGGGGCATGCTTCCGTACTCGAGCTGACCACATGCAAAACTAACACTGGAACACACAACCCTGCCCTTTCCATTGTTAACTACGGAGACAACATGAACAACCATGGGGGAGCCACTGTGAGTGGGTTAAAATAATATGTTTAGCCTTATTACACGTACACGAAATGAGTCTCTCCGGAAAGGACATGCGTCCGCAGTTGGGAGCGGCCGGGGTGTCTTGCTTCAGGTCAAAGAGTATATAACCGTGTTGAGGGTGTCTCTAGGTTTTCTAAACACCATCAGGTAGTGGTCATTCAAGCTGATGTTCGGATGTTTTTTGTTTTTGCCGAACAGATTCTGCACAACGTAGATGAGATTGAGCTGCGAAGATAACTGCCTTTGGTAAATAGCTGGATCACCTGATCATCGGTTCCGCCATGAGATAACCCATGATCACCAGTGTCTGGTTTCAAATTAGCCAAATTTGGTAGTCCTTCCACGAACGTCATGTGGGGCATCATCGCATGCGTCGCATTCTTCATAACACCACGCGGCCCAGACAATAGGTGGGGAAATAATGCTGTCGGCGAGTTTCTGGACGAAGGCGTCTTCCCCGATCCCGTTGGCCCCGCGCAACGAGACAGATGAAGAGGTGCTGCCACCGAGGGTCCATGGTTGGAGGTGTATCCGCTGACGTGGCAATTCGCTCTGGTATTACTTGGTACGTGTGGATCGGAGTCGGTGCAGCGACGTTTTTCGCCGTTGTCGGCACGTTAGGACGTTCACTGTGGATGAACGGATAAGGTGGGTCTTCATGCGTAGAGCTCGCTATATTACTAGGTGTGTGTCTTAACCTGGTATGTATAATTGGTGCGGTGGTGGTCACTGGGGCCGGGCGAGGTTAGACTGACGCTAGCGTAGAGGTCGCGTTTGGGTTTATGTCTCTTGAACTCACGGCTAGAGACTTTGTCCTACGGGGATGATGAGAGATCTGATATGTTACGTCATAAAATACACCTCCTTACGAGATACCCAGCAGGGTACGTAGTATCACAACAAAGCCTAATTGTGCTTTGTCCATAGCACTGTGTTCATGGTTGAGCGTCAAATGAACGCTGTCGTCGGTGGTTCCGGTCTGTAAAGCCATTTGATCTGGTTGACCGCGACCGAGAAATTGAACCAACTCAACCAGCCTTGCCATTTCACGTCTTGCCTCGCCGATACTCGGTATTGAGGATACGTTCCGCGGTGTAGTAGCCAATTGAAGGCCTGCAATTCTTGTTCATGACGGCCCTTACAATGACTCACCTTGAATGTCTTTCATACACTCGCGGTTGTCGGGATAAACGGCGTTTGACGAGAAAGTTTTCATCGCTTCAGTTGGGATGTACTCGAACTTGCCCTTGAATTTACTACCCAATACAAGGTTCCCGATACTGAATACCTCCTTCTGTCATGGTTGTGGTTGTATGGGGCACAAGATACATCGAACTTGTGCTCGTTAACAGTGATGGGTGCTCTCCGAATACTCCAGTGACTCGATTGTAACCGGCCATATCTGTTTTGGAAGTACCGCCTTGTATTCATGGCCGTAATTTGTTTTACATGCAGACCTCGAATGTCTTGTTGCCCCTTTCCACGAAAGAAATGTTGATGTCGTTGTACGTGTGAAGGAAGAACAGCTTTCAGAAACTGTTGGAAGGGTTTGTTGAAGACTTCCTTGCCTTAATTTGATTTTGTATTCACCATATGTAATTTCCAACATAAGCAAACACATATTTCCATTATAACTGGCTGGAATCAAGCCAAAAGGCTTGTTCTATTCCATGTACAGTAAACGTGTGTATAGAAACGACAATTTGATAATTAACGGTTTGCAAATACAACGGTTTGCGACCTGTCCTGAAGAGCCGCTTGAACGGTGTCATGAGATTCTGACCAGTTTTCATCGACATTGGGACGACCCCGCATCCTTCGATATGATATTGATGCAGGTCAATATACCATCGATGTGTTTGGCGAATGCTCTCATATAGACCACACCCGCTTGCCATTGTGCATCTATACCGCCAACATACGAGGAGCCAGTTCCGTAGAAAATGGCGGCAGGCTGCTCGATGTAAGGTATAGATGTCGCACGATGTTATTGACCCACGTATTTATGGAGTACCCATCACATTAAATACACAGAATGCAAGTTCAATGACCCAAACAGCGTCACACCCGAAGAGTTTTACTCGATAATTTTACTGAAGAAAACCAGTGGGGAAAAATCTATTCATATTTTTATTTTTTCATACCCCTTACCTTACCGGAAAGACACGGTGGCCTTTGACCCTGGAAGTCACGTCGTCTGCCGGATTCGATGTCATCCCCAGGAGTGACGGGAAAATGACCTTTGACCCGGAAGTGACTTCGACCGGAAATGCGTCATCCCTGCTGTCACTCAACCTCACGCAAAACAGCCTCAATGATAGAGAGAGAGAGATAGAGAGAGAGAGAGAGAGAGATAGAGAGAGAATTAAGGTTTAACGTCGCGTTCAGCAATATTTCAGCTATATAGCGATGGACCATTTCAGACGAATAATCATTAACCCTACCTGGCCTTGGCCCCTCCCCCTCCCCCCCCCCCTACCAAACTTTCTGTGCTATCTCCGGAACAACAAAAAAATGGAAAGCCGAAATTCCGTGACGTTTTAGTTTACTGTATTGGGGTCATGCTGAACCTATTTGCATGATCCCCCCGAGCAGAGGATCATGGGAAAATTCAAGATGGCGGCTACGTGGCTCCCAGAAAAGTTATGTTTTTGTTATATTTCTTCAAAATTTCGGGATTTCCGAGATTAAAAACGGGCAAAAACTATTTCATTTCACATCACATTGATATTTACCAATTTATCAGGCAGTTTTTGCTGAGAAATTGCATAAATAAAAAAATACGGAAAATCTGACTGAAAAATCGACAAAAAATGCTGTTTTTGAAAATGACGTCACTTTGACGTCATCAAGGTGACCAGCTTGGATTCTGGTAGAGCCTGACCCAAAGATATGCTGTGGTAAGTTTCAGCCCCCTAGCTGAAGGGGTAAGAAAAATCATTCCCATTTATGACGACTGTCTTTCGGGCGTACCCCTAAATAGCACAATGCGTCGAACCTAAGTCGTCATACCACAATTTGGAGAAGAAAACCTGAGCTCGACACAACCTGATATTCACGGACCATGCACAGTACAGCTAGATGGCCGACCAAAGATCAAGAAAGCATATAATCCTAAGGCGGTTCACGGACCATAGCCAATACAGATAGAGATGGTTAACCAAACATCAAGAAATCGAATAATCCTAAGGCGATGCACTGGCCATAGCCAGTACAGATAGATGGTCGACCAAAGATCAAGAAATCATATAATCCTTAGGAGATTCAATGGTCATAGCCAGTACAGATAGAGATGGTCGACCAAAGATCAAGAAATCGTATAATCCTAAGGAAATTCACTGGCCATAGCCAGTACAGATAGATGGTGGACCAAAGATCAAAAAATCATATAATCCTTAGGAGATTCAATGGTCATAGCCAGTACAGATAGAGATGGTCGACCAAAGATCAAGAAATCGTATAATCCTAAGGAGATTCACGGGCCATAGCCAGTACAGATAGAGGCAGTCGACCAAAGATCAAGAAATCATATAATCCTTAGGAGATTCACGGGACGTAGAGAGTACAGATAGAGATGGTCGACCAAAGATCAAGAAATCGTATAATCCTAAGGAGATTCACGGGCCATAGCCAGTACAGATAGAGACAGTCGACCAAAGATCAAGAAATCATATAATCCTTAGGAGATTCACGGGACGTAGACAGTACAGATAGAGATGGTCGACCAACGATCAAAAAATCGTATAATCCTAAGGAGATTCACGGACCACAGACAGTACAGATAGATGGTCGGCCAAAGATCAAGAAATCATATAATCCTTAGGAGATTCACGGACCATAGACAGTACAGATAGAGATGGTCGACCAAAGATCAAGAAATCAATAATCCTAAGGTGATTCACAGACCACAGACAGAAATACTAAATAAATCAATCTGATTCGCCAGAACAACTCACTTAATCGGAAGTATACAAGGCAACAAAATCCTGCTGGGCAACCCTTTACTGCGATGGGACTTGCGTCACGTGCTCGAAGTCATCAATGTCTACCAAGTGATGGAGTTTACACCCGACGCTTGATTCAAGGACTTTGCTGAGGCCGTGAACGCCACCCGTCGTCAAGGATATGCCGACCCCAGTAAAGTTATATCGTTTCACATCTAGTTTTGAGGAAATGAGCATGTCCATGCAGTCCAAAACTCGAGAGTCGAGATTGAGTTCGAGATCTATCAACTGTTTACGTCACACCAGAAGTCTGAAAGTTTTTACAAATCGAGAATGTACTGTCAAAATGTAACAGAAAACATCATTTTGTATCTAGATTAAAAATTCTATTTTAAAATAGAATTTACCGGGACGTCTGAAAATTATCCAAAACAAGTTTCCATTACTAATATAACCTCTTCCATTCGCACATATCACCCGTCCCTTTACACCCCGCCCAGGTATTTGGACATTTGACCTTTGAGATATGTTGAAAACGTTCCCTGGATAGAAATGAAGTCTCTTTTGATTTACTGATATTTACTCGAACTTTCGATGTTAGCAGTTTATGGAAATTAATATGGAGTTCCCATCCCCCACTGATATAATCAATAGTTGTCGTCGCATTAATTAGAGGTGCGGGTTTCCACTCGAAAGATCAGAGCGGTCAATTTATCGCAATTGTGAAATCCTATTCGTTTGATTTTAACATTTCTGTACTACCCCCGGGGCTCTAAAATTGATTTCCCTTGGTGATAACTCACTCGAAACAGATATGGCACAGTATATGGGACCAATTAGCAAAATATCTTCTCTTGAGATTCAAACAAATAACACAACTATCACAAATGACTAATCGTACACTTTCGACATTTTACTGAAACCAGACAGCAACATTTTCTAGCGTCCGCGCTCTAAGGGTGATTTCTCAAAGTAATACATCTATATGTAACTGATATCGTGCAGTACATGAAACCAACTAACAGTATCTACTCTTGAGATTCAAACAAATAACAAAACTATCACATATATATAATCGTGTACTTTTGACTTTTTCCTGAAGCTAGAATAACATTTGTGTTGTGAAGTTGGCGCTCAGCAGTGATTCCCAGAGTGACAACACTCAATGAAACAAATATCACATAATGACATCAACAGATTCACCTCTCTCTTAGGTTTTCAACAAATACGTTGAACGGATATTAATTAATTTTCAATGTCATTTCCCAAATGCTCTCATTCACGCGATGCGTCCGTGAGCATAAATATACACTGATTCTACGTTGGGGGATTGCAGTAAATGATAACATACAAGCAGTATGGAGTATACGATGGTCGACCGAAGCGCCATCTAGTGGAGTGTTTCTGGTATCGGTAATGGTCCATACGGCAGCCGGTGTAATAGGAAAGGTAATCCGTTAGGAATTTTAGTCCGCGTGCTTTCAGTCGACTCTTTTGTCTAACACGCATGCACTGGGAATAATGCAGTGTCTGTATGGCAAAGCTCCGGAGGTCGGTCAAATCTTGAATCACTAAACGAATTCGTCCCTCTGCAAGTGCGCATGTTTGTTGAAAAGAATGTGAACGCAGAAATCTCTCAAACTTGAACGGGCAACCGTAAATATTATTCTGTCGGTGTCGTCTCATTTCGCCAACTTTTATTGCTCTCTTACCAGCAGCATGTCAGTTGATTGGCAAAAATGCCGAGTTGGCGAGTTCAGACTCTAATAGCTGTGACAGCTGGTGAAATGAGCCTAAACCATTCTGTCATTCTGAAGAAAGTTGGTCTCGTGACATCTCGTTTCATAATAAACCTGTAAAACATGCGAAAATTATTGTGCCAGTTCTTTGCGTTTTACAAGAAGGATTTCCCATTAAAGCAAAAATATGACTGCGTTAACTGAAAACAGTGCAGTGATTGCATGACAGACATATATTCTACATCACACCAAAGTATCACATTCATAATATAGGATGAGCAATCCGTGCCGCATTTTCAGGAACGACCAAATACAAAGGAAGCATTTGTTTTATCAATTTGAACATGCTATGTTTTGGGTCGCAAGAAGGAAGGTGTGGGAATATTTCTGTTAAGATCTGCCCAAGGGCGTCGCTACCCATGGTGCGTGTGGTGCGAACGCACCCCCCTTTTTGCCCGTAGATTGGAAATACAACAAGCAGCCAGAGGATGCTAGGTCCCCCGCCAAAATGGCAGCAATATTTATAAGCGCTGTCGGTTTCAGAAGATATTCATGAGGATGGCAACAGCTACTTCACAGGCGTAAGAAGCAGAGGGGTATTTCCACCTTCCCAGGTTTTGAGATCAACTCCGAATGGCTGACTGAATGTTGATTGCTACTGTAATATATTTTCTTTACCATGTAGCATGAAAATTATGTAACCGAAATGCAACCCCAAGAGACAACTCATGGCATATTATCTGCAAACTAAATTTGACAAGAATATGAAGGCATCCTCAACCTATTGCCCAGAAACCAATTTAGACTTTGCCACAAGGAGTCACCACCTGTAGGTGCAAGCAGGCAAAACACAATCCCAAATGACATCTCATGTCATGGTATCGGCATATGAACTTTGAGACTCTGAAGAGGGTCCTCAAGTTATTGCCGGTACTAGATGCCCACCGGTGTTCATGTTATTTGGGGCGGGTCACATATGAATACAAAATTTGAGAATAATCTGATGAGCAGTTGCCAAATTATTGCCCGGAAACAAATTTTTCCACCAGGAGACGCCACCTGTAGGCAGAAGCGGGAAAAATACAATCCCAAGGAACATGGTATCGTGGGGACATCTGCATACCAAATTTGAGAAGAATCCGATGAGGGTCCTCAAGTTATTGCCCAGAAACCAAATTTAGATTTTGACACCAGGTGACGCCACCTCTATGCGCAAGTCAGTGAAATGCATTATCAAGCGACATCTTATGTCACGGTACATTCATACAAAATTTGAGAAGAATCCGATGGTCAGTTCTCAAGTTATTACCCGGGAACAAATTTGTGATGTTGCCACCAGGTGGCGCCACCTGTGAGTGCAAGTGAGCGAAAGGCAATCCCAAGCAACAGCTCCTGGCATGGTAAATGCATGCCAAATTATCACTTGCAGCATGGAATAATGGAATGAACTCTAGTGGCGCCAGGGTGGATTTTGCTGAAACGCATCACCAACGGTGTTTTGTCGCAGGGAATGCATTTACCAAATTTCGAAGAAATCCGACAAATTGTTCGAAAGTTATCGCTCGCGAAGGATTTGAACAAACATGAACGGACATGCATTAAAGATTGGAACAAGACCCAGTGGCGCCACCTACAGGCGGATCTTGCTGAAACGTAATACCAGCGACGTCTTGTCGCAAAGAATGCAGATGCCAAATTTCGGAGGAATCCGACAAAGCATTTAGGAGTTATCGCTTACGCAGAATTTGCACGGACATGCACTAAATATTGGAACAAGACCCAGTGGCGCCACCTACGGGCGGATCTTGCTGAAACGTAATACCAACAGACGTCTTGTCGCAAAGAATGCAGATGCCAAATTTCGGAGGAATCCGACAAAGCATTTAGGAGTTATCGCTTACGAAGCATTTGCACGAACATCCACGGACATGCACTAAAGATTGGAACAAGACCCAGTGGCGCCACCTACAGCGGATCTTGCTGAAACGAAATACCAACAGACGTCTTGTCGCAAAGAATGCAAATGCCAAATTTCTGAGGAATCCGACAAAGCATTTAGGAGTTATCGCTTACGAAGTATTTGCACGGACATGCACTAAAGATTGGAACAAGACCCAGTGGCGCCACCTACAGGCGGATCTTGCTGAAACATAATACCAAGAGACGTCTTGTCGCAAAGAATGCACATGCCAAATTTCGGATGAATCCGAGAAAGCATTTAGAAGTTATTGCTTACGAAATATTTGCACGGACATGTCCGTGCATGCACGGACACATAGAAGCAAGACCCCAGTGGCGCCACCTACAGGCGGATCTTGCTGAAACGTAATACCAAGAGACGTCTTGTCGCAAAGAATGCAGATGCCAAATTTCGGAGGAATCCGACAAAGCATTTAGAAGTTATTGCTTACGAAGTATTTGCACGGACATGTCCGTGCATGCACGAACACATAGAAGCAAGACCCCAGTGGCGCCACCTACAGGCGGATCTTGCTGAAACGTAATACCAAGAGACGTCTTGTCGCAAAGAATGCAGATGCCAAATTTCGGAGGAATCCGACAAAGCATTTAGAAGTTATTGTTTACGAAGTATTTGCACGGACATGTCCGTGCATGCACGGACATGTCCGTGCATGCACGGACACATAGAAGCAAGAACCATTTTAAAGTCCCCGGCCGCGTTGAGGCGGGGGACAAAAATTACGTGAGATATCAAACCCCAGTTTAGCATTAAAATACGCTAAAATGCAGGAATCGAGCGTAAAAATTCAAAATTTTCCGGTTGGGGCATGCCCCCGGACCCCGTAGATATACTTAGCATGCGTTCCTGGGATGATGTAACCAGCAAAAAAAAAATCTCTTTTGAGGGACCGGCGAACCCTGGGATTCTACGTAGAAATAGTGTCTTAAATTGGTATACATATGAAATAAACGAAAGTGAATTATGTAATTAACATACCATCATCTATTCATGTGGTTTGTGAGCGTAGTATTTAAGTTGGGGTTTCAGTGTGTATCTAAAATCAAACATTATCGCCGCGAGCGCACCACGTGACGTAGTTTGTTTTAGGACTGTTTTGTATGTTAAACCAGAAAGTCAGACCGGCACAAGGTGCTATACTTTCTCAGTATCGATGCGTGCTTATGTGAAGCAATTGAAAATAGAACCTTAAATCTAAATACATTATGTTCAGATTTATTTCTGGGAAACGCGTAGAAGGCATCTCGTCTGTTGGTTTGACAGGATTCGCTTATCTTATCTTAGCTTTGTGTGAGTCAATATCGGTAAGCGTATTGGTTTTTAATGTTCATTGTCGTAAAGGTTATCTTTTTTATGTATTAAATATAACTAGAAAGTCAAATGGATTTAGGCATGAGGTGTAATTTTTTTCAACATCAATGTGTGCTTATAAATGTGAAACAAACGGGAAAATATAACCACAAATCTGCATACATTATGTTCAGATTTATATCCGGGAAAACGCTTAGAACGCATCTCCGGCGATCTAGGACCCTGGAGCTTCCGGGGCCTGGGCGGCCCCTGGACCCTCGCCTGTTGAGCTGTGATAGTCGACTCGCTCCCCCATGAACTTTTTGCTAGATCCGCCCTTGGAAATTGAAAACATTCGCACCCCCCCTTTCAAAATCCTAGTGACGCCCCTGCTGCCAGACATGCTTTCAAAACTGGGACCTTATCGCCGCTACAACAACAAAGCTATATTTCTTGCTTACCGAAGGAAGGCAAAGACAGAAGATTCCTAAAAAACTGGCGCCCAATTTCTCTATTAAACGTCGATTATAAAATAATATCAACATGCATAGCTAACAGAATTCGAGAAATATTACCATCTCTGATAGACGAAACACAGAAAGGATTTATGAAGGGAAGGTTTATTGGGGAAATTACTAGGTTTTTGTCTGATCTTATCAGCTTTACAGAAGAAAATAATATTCCAGGACTGTTAGTCTTGATTGACTTCGAAAAAGCTTTCGATTCCGTGTCTTGGGACTTCATCTGGTCTCCAATTAAATGTAAGCAAATCTCTGGCAGTTTGGATTGGCAATAAAAAAGGAAGCACGGTAAAAATGTGTCCTCACTATCGGATTAACTGGGATCCCGGAGGTTTTAAACTTCTCGGAATATGGTTTTACCCCACGGTGATAGAAACAATTAACAAAAATTATAACGACAAGATTACATCAATAAAAAAACTGTTAGGAAGTTGGTCAAGAAGAAAATTGAGCCCCTTAGGAAAAATAACTATTATCAAAACTTTTGTTCTGCCCCTATTAGTACATTTATTCTCAACTTTACCAGACCCGCACGCGTCTTTCATGACCAATTTGGACAGAATTTTATATAACTTTATTTGGAATGGAAAACCAGACAAAATAAAGCGAAAGACGGTGATCTCTAGGAAGTGTGACGGGGGGCTAAATATGATAGACATTCAAACTTTTGCCTCGTATTTAAAAATTAAATGGATCAAGAGAATGACCGAAAGAGAGAACGTGCACAGCACACTCGTTAAAAATATTTTACGGCCTGTAGGGCACGATGTTTGGAAACTAGACATTTCCAGCATATTAATGATGAAAAATGATATCAAAACCCCATTTTGGCAAGACACACTGAAGGCATGGGCTCGGTGTATTGAAAGCAAAAACGATAAAAATCTTCAATTAAATAACCTTCTATTCGATTTTGCACCCAAGTCAGAATGGAATAATCTTACAAAATGGGCAGATCAAGGCCTACGCCGAATCAGCGACACTTTAGATGGAGATGGCATCTCTTTTCTCTCTTTCAAACGTCTCCAAGAAATATACAGTATCAAATCGACCCATTTTTTACTCCATTCATAACATTCCGACAGAAAAAAGGAAATATATAAAGAATGGAAGCTTCCTTGAAAACACCTTGATTTTAGAACCTCAATTATATCGTAGATTAATTGACCAAAAGTGTTCGAAATTTACATATAAGTCTATGCTAAGCATCATAGAACAACGGCCTCAGAAAACCCATCAAAAATGGGCAGACGAATTAGGTACCATAGACGAAACCACGTGGCCCGCGGTTTATACTAATATATACACGACAACAGGGCAAACCTGCTTCCAATATTTTCAATTCCAGATAATACACAGAATCCTCGTAACAAACTCTCTATTGAAAATATGGGACAAAGCAGACTCCGATCAGTGCACCTTCTGTGAACAAAATACAGAGACTCTCTTCCATCTGTTGTTTCAATGCAGCTATTCTGTGGGAATCTGGAACAAACTTTATATGTGGGTTGAGGGTATCGGCGTTTCTATGGAGAAGCCATCGGGGTCCCAAGTGATCTTAGGAAACACAGAGTCTATTCTAGTGAATCTTCTGTTACTACTGACAAAAAAATACATATATATGTCAAGATGCTGTAATACAAAACCGTCATTCGATGGAGCGAGAGAATTTATACTGAAGCAAAGAGATATTGAAAAATATATAGCACAGAGAAATAAAAGTGAGACCGTATTCGAGAAAAGGTGGGGTCCCTTGGCATATATAATATATACTGCTATCACTAAAGAAACAACAGATACTTTAAAATACAATTGAACATGGAAATCAAAGATATATATATATTTATCAATGTGGGTTTTTTCTCATGTTTCTACTTCACATACTCGCAGATACCAACACATAATGAGTATGAGCATGTGCTGTCTGTGTTGTGTGTGTGTGTGTGTGTTTTTGTGTGTGTGTTTTTTTGTCTTTTGTTTTATTGTGTGTGTGGCGGGAGGGGGGCGGGGTGGGGGGGGGAGGATGAGGTTACTATTAGTGAGTCTATTTAGTGAGGGTAGGTGGTGAATAATTACTATGTATATAAATGCTTATTGTGTCCTGAACGTAGACTTGGAGTTAGTGAATAAATGTATAAAGAAATTATAGCTAGATTGTAAATAATGAATACTGAAATTAAATGTTTCTATATAGACATTGCCTTATAGTATGTGTATACTCCCGGTTATTTATACAAAAACGTACTTTGAGTATGGGTGAAAACGGCTAATATATTCTCGCTTAAATGATTACATAAAATTATACACCAACTAAACATAATACACAATTATACAACTATACATTTGTTTGTATATACTGAAGATCCCAAATACGTTTGTATATTACCTTGTATAGTATTCAGTTATGTGCTGCTGTAAATTTCTATGAACAATTGTACATAATCTGACTGACCCTAGATATAAACATTTTTCTATGACAGTATGTTGAAAAGAATGCAATCACATTATAATATGTTGCATTATTCAACAAATTTCCACTACAACCGCTCAACACATCATTGTAAGTACATAGCATTGTATATTATTTTGTTCATAATCAATATATGCATGTAATTTGTTTGCAAGAAAATAAAGAATTATAAAAAGAAAAAAAAAAAAAAAAAAAAAAAAAGGAAGGTGTTCGGTTTGACCGTAATTTTCTCCTTTGTGTGTCGCGTTTATAAACCGATAATATAATTTCCTCGTGTTTACTTCAAAAGTTATTAGCTTGAGAGAGAAAATACTGAATTTTTTTATTTTGAATTTTCGCCGACAAGAGATTTGTCAAAAAAATATTACGAGTATTAGAAAAGAGGCATTTGTTGGTTTTTTTTTGCAATTTTGGAGCTATTCTTGGAGGGAATTCCCTTAAAATCTAAAATATGACACCTTTTATCAAAACGAGTCTTAGATATCCAGATTATGTGGGTTTGGTCTTAAATGATACTGAAAAATCGTTTTGGTAAAATGTGTCATATTTTCATAATATAGAGATATATTAAAACGCTTGGAATGCTCTGTAAGGGTGTATTTCACCGCTATTCGTCACACGATTCTCCCAATGGAAATTATAACAAATTGTTTGGCCGAATGGTTCGTGTGTCGAACTATAGATTAAATGAACGCCGACTTTTGGTTTCGAAACTCCAAATCATCAAAATTGGTTTTCATTTTTCTCTTTTTTCATCATCATGATTTTGTATATTAAATTGCAATAGTGACGTAAAAAAACGAAAAAAAAAACAAGACAGCGAGCGAACAGCTAACGTAAATAATTGTTCGCCGTTTGTTATTATAATTAGTGTATGTTATCATAATTCATGAATAGAGTTGCACACACAATTGAATAATATTGTGGCGATTCGTCAGAGCAAAACATTAATTGTTACACACATATTCACCTCCTACATAAGAGTGTTTCGTCCGAGGGCAGCGAAAAGATAAAAGCATGAACTGAAAAGTTGTGATGTAAAACTTGTCTTGTATGAAGGCCTGTGAGGCCCAAAACGGAAAATTTCTGGTTCACTGTAGTTACAGTTATTTTTCAATGTCTCGTCAGTACAAATGGGCCATATTCATTTCCCATTTTGCCGCTAATGTAGTTGATCACAGTTTTGCAACTTAAACATATTCTGCCTTTATTCAGGAAATGACGCTCAACAAGTGGTGAGGTTTCCTTTCCCAAGAGATTATATTTGCGCCAATATGCAGTTTCTTCCTCGCTGAATTTTTGGCAGGGAGTTGGCAGTTCTCGAGGTTTATATATTAATATAACTGATTTTTGTTGGTAAAGGTCGTTCATGAAAATATATTCCTACGAAATAGGCTCTCATTTGCAAATTGTCCGGTAATGAGTGAGTGAGTCAGTCAGTCAGTCAGTCCATCCGAATCCTTTCGTCGGCAAATAAGGAGAACCGTTGACATTGGAACCTTGATTTTCGGCATGAACGTGCATTAAGGGACTGTTACCAGCAAGTTCTGAGCTGACCTAATTTTGATGAAAAGTTTTCTACTTCGGTGACATTACGCTTGGACCACCAAGTCATCTTCCTCACCCTACTTCGTAGGTGCTGTGACGTTAATCACACTACCCATGTAAGGTAACTGTATCAGAATATGAACCAAAAATTCCAATTAGACAAGCCTCAACGGGATGACGAAGAGTTGGGGAATCCCTGACAATATACCTTCTGGCTCGGAGCGAGACAATAAAGCGGCAGAGAGCATCGCTGGAGGGGAAAAATCCATCTAAAGCGAACGCCTCCTTTTGCCGTAATTTCCATTACACATGATCCAGTACAAACATTGTGGTTTTGATCTTGTGTCCCCATATCTGTTCCTGGAGACAAAGTTACCTCTATTACACATGATCTAGTACAAACATTGTGGTTTTAATCTTGTGTCCCCAATATCTGTTCCTGGAGACACAGTTGCCCGGCCTGCGGGATATTGCATGGTATTTATCTACGTACATTTTCAATAAATTATGACAATTGATAACAAAAAAATGAATTCAATTCGATTTTTAAAAGATAATTTTCTTGTTTCTTCCCTCACATCTTTGATACAGTATATGTCAGGGTATACATGATATAGATAGTTAAAACTAAACTCGGCTTGACATCAAAGGGAATTACTTTATATGAGTGAAGAAAGGGAGAAAAAGTAGGAAAAAAACGAATTGATAAAAATTATTGTTAATTGTCATCATTTATTGAAGATCTGCGAACCAATATCAGACAACGCTGCATGGAGAGGGGGGGGGGGGATGTGCTGGAAATCAAGTGCCCCCCCTCGACCCCCCCCCCCAACCCGAATCATGAGAAAATTAAAAACGGCGGTCTTGTGAGTAATGTTATGGAAAGTTCTGTTTCCGTCTTTTTTTCTTCAAAACTCAAAACTTTGCTTTTCTACGGATTTCAATGAGAAAATTACAAGGGTCTGGTCCGTCATTCATAATTCAGCCGTCGTCCATTAGAGAATATCCGCGTCCATAATCCAAATACCTATTCCATATCCCATATAACACTATTAGCACCAAATGCAAAAAGACAATCATAGTATACATAAACATAGGCTAGTTTCCTGCAAGAGAGAAACGGTCAACAGTTTTCAATGATGCCGGCAAGACATCATGATGTTCCCAAAATATCAAATCCGTATCGCTGATCATTATTCTTAATCCATAATAATCGTTGTAAAGTCGTCATCTAAAGAATGATGTATCTCAGTCACGCTTTGATTGTGACTGTTCACATGAGTACCATGAGGATATTTTATTTCACGTCAGATGATTATTATCTACCTAATCATGAATTAATCGTAAAACGCTTTCCGGGAGAATGGCCTCACTGTGACGCTATCAGTCAGACCAAGGGTGGCTTTTTTTACATTTTCTGGTTGAGCTGTGGTATTGTTACCTTTTGTCTCAGGGACTTCAATTTAATAGTTTAAATTTGAATATTTACATTTAACTGATTAACTGGATAACAAAGCTCTTCAGTTGAGAAATAATGTTAGTTTTCCGTCCACTAACTGCCCAGATAATGTATGGTGCAACGGAATTGCATATTGTTTTATGTCCTAAAACATAAAGGCAATGTACCGTCCATTATATTAGCAGTTAGAGGACGGAAAACTAACATTTACTTCTATTCTAGAGCATCATTTGCAAGGTTATTAATGCTAAATTAAAGAATAAATGTGGCCATCGTACTCATTGAAATTCAATTACCCCTGACACCCCCAGCGACGGTTTTAGATAATTTTATTACGAATCACCCACCTGAAACTGCCGTACATCTAATCTCTATCCCTTCTGCGCATTATTTTAAAATCTTGCGCACTATTGTGAAATAATAACGCATATATCGCCGTCTGAATTTTCGAGTAGACATCTTCCACTCTCTACGCGCCATGGTGATGACGGCAAGGTAAAATGTGTGCTGGGCCGTTTGCAATTGAACATGGCGCGAAGAGAGTGGAAGTTGTCGACTGGAAAATTCAGACGGCGATATATGCGTTACTATTTCACAATAGTGCGCAAGATTTTAAAATAGTGCGCAGAAGGGGATAGAGATTAGATGTACGGCAGTTTCAGAGGTGGGTGATTCGTAATAAAATTATCTAAAACCGACGCTGGGTGTGACTGGGACCGTCGTATAGCCCTCATACTAGAGGGCTATATATTATTTAGCTACCTCAAGTAGAGCGTGAGTTTACAGCCGACACAAGAGCACTATCGATTGATTCTGATGGATTCTGAGAGGACGGGAGGATTTTCTATTGCACGAGAGAAGACATACACTCCCTGAAATTTCCTGATGAGTTGCCAAGCAATCAAAAGCCCCATACGTGTATATCAACAAAACTCAGTTAAAAGAGGTGTACCGCCTTCTGTGAACAGCGTTCCGAATGAAAGCTATCTTGAGTGACAGCTGTCGTCAATGCAATGTTGCGATTTTTGCACTTGCTTCATTCATAAATTTACTTCGATTGTCACGCTCTCGGATATACAGACTCAGCGAAACGACAAGAATCATGCGAAATAATTCGCATTTGCAAGCCTTTCGAGTTGCAAAACTAAGTGAAAAACAGATAATGGAGTAAATAATCTATTGAAAGTCAAAAGTCTCGAGTAATTCTCACTTATAGCCATTTACTATGAAACAGACCGTAAGATAACCTATCCACCCCGTCCAAATCGTATTTGGAATAGGTCCATTTTGAGTCACGTGAGAAAGGGTACTATATCGTCCAATATGGAACAGAAATCTTCCTATGCTTTCAATGCTAAAGAACAGGCAATTGTATCTAAGAGATGATTGGATTGAGCTGGGGCATTCATTAGCGGGACTTGGACGGGCGCACAACATACCCAAAGGCTGCCGACCGTTTGGCGGAAGAAGGACAATCCAGTGGTGCACGAGATGTTATGACGGGTGGAAAGATGAACGGATAGAACCACAACTTACTCAATTTCGCCTAACCGTTGACGACAAGAGGACCATAAGAGGACCATTCTTTAGCTCGACTACATACAAGAGATATCATTCATGGGATGTTTCTTTGTTTATAGAGTTGCTTGAATTTCTCATTAAAAATATCTATGTGAAATTTGGCAGCACAATATATCAGCAGCATATAGGTATTCCAATGGGTACTAATTGTGCACCCCTGTTGGCTGACCTGTATCTGTTCTCTTATGAATATGACTATATGCAGGCGCTTTCAAAAACCGATCCATTCAAAGCCCGTTCCTTCTCATTCACCAAACGCTATATAGACGATCTTCTCGCTGTGGATAATCGCTATATAAATGACGCAGTGAAGGATATATATCCACCTTCACTGGATTTGAAGGAAACTACAGATAGCCCTACAGGCACATCTTATTTAGATCTCTATATTTATAAAAATGAAGAGGCCATTCTCTCTCGTCGACTTTATGACAAAAGAGATGATTACAATTTCGACATCGTAAACTATCCCTTTCTGGATAGTAATATTCCAGTGGGACCTGCATATGGCGTATACATATCTCGCTTAGTAGCATTTGCTAGATCCTGTGTTAAATGTGATGATTTTAATCAACGTCACAAAACATTGTTGCAGAAACTTATAAAACAGGGCTATTCCACCAAGCGCCTCCACTCAAAGTTTCTCAAATTTGGCGATACATATCGCATGCTGATAGCAAAATACGAACGTAGCGTGCAAGATCTATGGCCCTACGTTTCGTAACTTGTGTCTAATTCCGCTTAACCCGGGGCTAGGGGCCGTATGAACCCATGTACTTCAAGATCCTCATGGTACTCATATGAACAGTCACAATCAAAGCGTGACTGAGATACATCATTCTTTAGATGACGACTTTACAACGAATATTATGGATTAAGAATACTGATCAGCGATACGGATTTGGTATTTTTGGAACATCATGATGTCTTGCCGGCATCATTGAAAACTGTTGACCGCTTCTCTCTTGCAGGAAACAAGCCTATTTTTATGTATACAGTGATTGTCTTTTTGAATTTGATGCTAATACTGTTTTATGGAATATGGAATAGGTCTTTGGATTATGGACGAGGATATTCTCTAATGGAAGACGGCTGGATTATGAATGACGGACTAGACGCTTGTAATTGTCATATATTTTACTGATGTTTACTAGTCCTGAATGTTATAGATCACCTCCCTGTTCTGTAACGTTCAATCGATATCTCTAATTAGCCCAAAACCATCGCAACACCTGCACTGTTTCATAGTTTTTGATTAGTTCACTTTATTTTAATTGCTGATTTCTTTTCGTTTTACTTTGTTTTTTTTTATTCCAATTGATTTCATTTTAATTTTCCAACTGATTTCTTTTTATTTTAAGTTTCTTTTCATTTCACTGTATTGAATTTCAAGTTGATTTTAATTACATTTCCTAAATATATTTGATTCAATTCTATAACTGTTTATTTTGTGTTCAATTTGTTTTTAAGGAAAACCGTGAAAGATAATGTTGATTAGAGTCAATTAAAAAGTCGCCTGGCAGCTCTCTGTCGCCACACACATGTTTAACAAACGTGCAAAGGTGAGCCACTGGGCTGAGATTGTGCTAAAGCATATTAGTCTGAGTGGAGTTGTCTCCCGTGAATCGTCGAGAAATGGAGACGGGTGTGTATTGGAAACCTTTCATGTTTTAGCCTACACTTACCCCATTGTGCAGTATAATCCCACTCAAACATACAGAAAAAAGCTGTACATTTTACTAAAATTATATTTAAATAAAATGTCCCAATGCATCCCGGATAGGGGTCACCAGTAGCTGAGCGCACTGAGACGACTATACGAAAGCATTCCTTGATGAACTTATCCATGCTTTTGGATAATATATATTCAGTAAAATAGCAACAAATATTTTTGCCAAGCTTCCAGACGCAGCATTATTTCAATTTTAGCTAGAACAGTTTCAAATTCGAGTTAAATCAAATAGTTCATAGGGTCCGTATTTATCCGTTTTCATCTCACAGTCCACAGCTCGTCACTTTTGGAATGGCTTAGAAAGATATGTGTTTGAAAGTGGGGCCTACATACCTTACGAGACCGGCCTAAATGATCCTCTTACCCCCATAATAGACATTTTTGACATTTCCACTCTCCCTTTGTTTTGTTAGCAAGAACAACAAATCCTTTGTTCACCACTTTAAACGTTGTTTAGATATCTTCCTAGTTTTTATTTCTTTAACTCATCTTTAAGCGTGTTTAATATTTCGTCCTATTACAATTATCTATCTCTCTGGCTGACTTTAAGCGCGGTTTAGATATCGTCCTAATTTTTGTCCCCCGCAGAAGGTGGCGCCACTGCCTCTTGTTCCAATCTTCTGTGCTTGTCCGCGGATGTCCGTGGATGTATATTCAAGTACTTCGCAAGAGATAACTCCTAAATGCTTTGTCGGATTCCTCCGAAATTTGGCATCTGCATTCTTTACGACAAGACGTCTGTTGGTGTTGCGTTTCAGCAAGATCCGCCTGCAGGTGGTGCCACTGGGTCTTGTTTCAATCTTCGTGCATGTCCGTGGATGTCTGTTCAAATCCTTCGCGAGCGATAACTTTTGAACGTTTTGTCGGATTCCTCAGAAATTTGGCAAATGCATTCCTTGCAACAAAACGTCAGTTGTGCTGCGTTTCAGCAAAATCCGCCCAGAGGTGGCGCCACAAGATTTCATTCCATTATTCCGTGCTGCAAGTGATAACTTAAGAAACACTTGGTCGAATTTCTTTGGAATACCCTACCTTTCTGGGCAAAAACATGAGAAACGCTCATGGGAATTCTTCTCAAATTTGGCATGCATGTATCATGCCAGGAGATGTTGTTTGGGATTGCCGTTTGCTGAATTGCACTCACAGGTGGCGCCACTCGGTAGCAAAATCACAAATTTGTTTCTGGGTAATAATTTGAGAACCGCACATCGGGTTCTTCTTAAATTTGGTATGCATGTATCATGCCAGGAGATGTTGCTTGGGATTGCCGTTTGCTGAATTGCACTCACAGGTGGCGCCACTCGGTAGCAAAATCACAAATTTGTTTCTGGGTAATAATTTGAGAACCGCACATCGGGTTCTTCTCAAATTTGTATGAATGTACCGTGACATAAGATGTCACTTGAGAATGCGTTTCGCCGACTGGCGCCTAGAGGTAGCGCCACCTGGTGTCAAAATCTAAATTTGGTTTCCGGGCAATAACTTGAGGACCCTGGTCGGATTCTTCTCAAATTTGGTATGCAGATACCATTACACCACGATACCATGTCTCTTGGGGTTGTATTTCACCCCCTTCTGCCTACAAGTGGCGCCTCCTGGTGAAAATTTTTTTTTCCGGGTTTCCGGACAATAATTTGGCAACTGCTAATCAGTTTCTTCTCAAATTTGGTATTCATATGTGACCGGCCCCAAATAACACAAACACAGGTGGGCATCCAGTACCGTCAATGGGTTTATTGATAGTTCGATTGGTTGGTGTTGGGAAGCGACAGACGATATACAATCGACGATAGACGATAAATGACGATATACAGCGTGCGACATACGACCCTGTGAATTACAGAAAAAGAGGCAACAATAAGCCTACGAGTCCATACATCTTACAAGTAATAGCACAGTAAGCATACATTGAACCTGAAGAACTATTGCAGAAAATAGGTCACATACAGACTAGACTAACAAATTTCCGGTTATACTATAATGGGGTAACATGGTGCACATCTGTGCAGAGTTAACTTTCATAAAGAAGCTAGTGTTAATAAAATAGTACGCCTGAACCATACACTACGCAAATACACATGGAATAAGTCGGGCAGAGGGAGTTGACAGGTACATAATATTATTGAAAGAATTGGCGAAAATTAATAGGTACATATACATGTAGTAGTCAATAAAAAAACATTTTAATTTTCCAGCTTATTTCTTTTTATTTTAAGTTGTCATGTCTTTTCACTCCACTGTTTTGAATTTTGAGTTCATTTAAATTAGATTTACTAAATATATTTGGTTCAATTCTATAACTATTTTTTTGTGGTCAATTTGCTTTTAAAGAAAAACGTGAAAAAATAATGTTGATTAGAGTCTATTAAAAAGTTGCCTGGCAGCTGTCTGTCGCCAAACACATGTATAACATACAACGTGTAAAGGTGGAAACACTGGGCTGAGATTTTTGCTAAAGCATATTAGTCCGAGTGGTGTAGTCTCCCCTGAATCGTCGAGAAATGGAGACGGGTATGTATTGGGGTGAGTGAGTATGATTTAACGTCGTTTTTCAACATTGTTTCATTCATATCACGACGGTACCTACATGTGCCAGAACACGAGAGTGTCCACAGTTCCTATTATTCTGGACACTGATCAGCCCAGTCAGTACAGCACCCGGTCAACCATCCAAGTATTGACCGAGCTCAACGCTGCTTAACTTCGGTGATCTGACGAGAACCGGTGTGCCCAACGTGATGCGCCGTACCAGGGTGTGTATTGGAAAACCTTTCATGTTTTAGCCTACAGTTACCCCATTGTACAGTATACTCCCACTCAAAAATACAGAAAAAAGCTGTACATTTTACTAAAATTATATTTAAATAAAATGTCCCAATGCATCCCGGGTATGAGGTCACCGGTGGCTGAGCGCACTGCGACGACTATCCGATTGCATTCCCTGGTGATATTATCCATGCTTTTGGATAATTTTTATTCAGTACAATAGCAACATCTATTTTGGTCAAGCTTTCAGACGCAGCATTAATTCAATTTTAACTAGAATAGTTTCAAATTCTAGGAACTCAAATAGTTCCTAGGGTTTTTATTTATCCGTTTTCATCTCACAATCCATAGCAGACATTTCTGACATTTCTACTCTCTCTCGGGTTTGTAAGCAAGAACAACAACTCCTTTGTTCACCACTTTAAACGTGGTTTAGATATCTTCCTAGTTTTTATCTCTTTGACTCATATTTATGCGTGTTTAATATTTCGTCCTAATACAATTATCTATCTCTCTGGCTCACGTTAAAGATATCGTCCTAATTTTTATCTCTTTGACTCACCTTTAAGTGGGTTCAATATATCGTCCTAATACAATTACCTATCTGCCTGGCTCACGTTGAGCGTGATTCAGATATCTTCCTAGTTTTTATCTCTTTCACTCGCCTTTAAGCGTGTTAAACATATGGTTTTCATACAATTATCTATCTCTCTGGCTCATTTTAAGCGTGGTTTACATATCTTCCTACTTTGTATCTCTCTGACTCACGTTTAGGCGTGTTTAATATATCATCCTCATACAATTATCTATTTCTCTGGCTCACGTTAAGCGTAGTTTAAATATCTTCCTAGTTTTTCCCTCCGTCGATCAGACGGAGGTCTAGGAGCGCAACGTGAAATCTCCCGCCAAATAATTGTCATATGGGGAACCCACGACTCATAGTATTTCCAATAGGGATCGTCATGGTTCCCGACGAAATCTTGAATCTTTTCTTTGGACACAAATGAATGCTTACGTCACAAAAGGTGTGTATCCTTTGCAGCGCTTCCACCGGGTCTCTTTATTCGAGGGTACTAAATTCGCGCGTGTACTTGCTTCGCGCTGGTGCAGATGGCCGGTATGCGACGAAGACAAACCTGTGCTTTCATAAAAAGTAAATTTTCACGAAAGAAAAAATCGCATTCCAGATAGTATAATTGGAAACTTCCTCGAGAATCCCTGAATCGGCAAAAAGATAAAGGACGAGTGTCATACACCAGGATGCGAGTCGGAAGTGAGAAGTCAAATTCAAAGTCAGAGGTCAAAAACGTAAAACTCCGAAGAACTCTCTCG
This sequence comes from Hanleya hanleyi, assembly GCA_036873755.1. Taxonomy (NCBI): domain Eukaryota; kingdom Metazoa; phylum Mollusca; class Polyplacophora; order Lepidopleurida; family Hanleyidae; genus Hanleya; species Hanleya hanleyi. Next base: position 22,642 of record JAVTVY010039307.1, on the reverse strand, counting down.
GCTTTTTCTTTTCTTTTTTTTTTTAGTTGGGGGGTGAGGGTTGGGGAGATAGCGACTGAAAAAATATATCTTCCCATGCTTCAATCGTTATCTGTGAATCCGATCAACAACCTAGCCGGACAATCTGTCAAAAATTATCCGTCGTCTGGGTAAGGTTGAAGGGTAATCGGAAGCTCGGACTGTGATACAGGCAAAAACTGTTGTTGTTGTAGTCTAGAAAAATAACTGGCATGCACTCTATGGAGAAGGGCCTCGTGAGGCACAAAGTGCAATTTTTTGTTGTTGTTTATCTGCAAATCCGCTCAACTCGATGGGTATCTTTCACTTGTTCTCACAGTTGCCTGGCCTGTGGGATATTGGGTGGTCGAAGTCTACGTATAGTTTTTTTCAATAAATTATGGAAATTAATATAAACATATATTTTTTTAAATAGATTTTTTTATAAGTGTATTTCTCTTTCATCTTTGGCTCAATTAAAGTCATTCTCTAAAATGTGAAGCCGAGTTAATACAGTTTTTAATTATCTACCAAACCCTGTCCTCTATGACATAGAATAAAAGAGAAGTTGGGAATAGAACCGCTCAACACAGTCATTTCTAAACATCAAGTTGTACATAAGTATTTTTACTTACTCTGTACAAGCCGAGGGCATTTTTGTGGCTTTTGAAAATTTTGAGATTTTTGCGAGTCTGTCCATATTTAACTAAGCGACGTCCAAGCGAGCTAATGTACGCGCGTTATATTCATATCAAGTATGGTGCGGCTTGTGTTCAATGAGGCTTGGAATGTTTATACAATTAATTTTCTTCTCACTGTTACACAATAAATATTTGCTGCGTGGAATCCAGCCATTTGTTCCATAGTGGCAATATTCTCATCAGCCATCACCATTCAATGTGAATGTGATACATGTACAAGTCCATGGTCATTGATACAGTAAGGTGAAGGCGAAGGTAACACCAGTATACAAAATTATACCGAGCGCATTGAATCCTCATCATATGATGTTGAGACAGATCAGAACGAAGTGTCGGTAAAATCAGGTGTGTTTTGAAGAGCATTCTCTCATCAATGATGATGCTATACTGTACACATACAAAATATGAAGTGTTGCTGTGTTGGGCCTATAGCACAAAATCACAAGCAAGTTGGTACAACTAGGCACACAGGGTCTCATTTCTGTCGCTAACGTGTTGATTTGGGTGAGGGGATCCTCTCATGGGGAGGTGTGGGTGGGATGGGGCCTAATGTCTCAAGCACTTTTCCAGGTTTTCCATCAATATACTCTATTCCATACCCCAATATTTCAAGCACGTCAAATCAAACAAAAATGATTTGCTGGGAATGTCACTTTCACATCCCTGTCTGGACATGCTAGTGAGGAACCCTCAATCCCAGATTAATTACCATTGATGAAGCTAACGTCCAACAAATGCAAAATTGAGCTTGGCATCCGGCCGTATGTTATTCAGTGATGTATTACGCTACGGACCCTGTTGCCTCGACGGAGGTCTTTGCGCTCATCCAGCGCTTGTTAACTCTTTGACTCACCTTTAAGCGTGTTTAAGGTATCTTCCTAATACAATTATCTATCTCTCTGACTCACTTTAAGCGTGGTTTAGATATCTTCCTAGTTGTTATCCCTTTAACTCGCCTTTAAACGTGTTTAATATATCATCCTAATACAACTAACCATCTCTCTCGCTCACTTTAGGTGTGGTTTATATATCTGTTGAGATGTTATCTCTTTGACGCGCCTTTCAGCGCGTTTAATATATCGTCCTAATACAATTATTTATCTCACTGGCTCACGTTAAGCGTGGATTAGATATCTTCTTAATTGTTGTCTCTATGACTCGCCTTTAAACGTGTTTAATATATCGTCCTAATACAGCTATCTATCTCTCTCGCTCATTTTAGGCGTGGTTTAGAGATCTTTCCGATAAATTATCTCTCTCTCTCTCTGGTTCACTTTCGTGCGTTTCGGGTGTGACAACCATACCCTCCGAATCAGCGCTTTCTTACCCCAGAATGTTCAGTGTCACACTTTTTGACCTAGCTATTTTCCTAATAAAATTATTTCCTGACTCATTCTTAGGTGCTTATTCTGAGGTCGCTATACGCTCTGGTCCTGCGCTAAATATTCCTTAAGGGGAATTAGGACATTTTTGAAATTTTGACGGTCATTTTTTCGAATTACTTCAAAGAAATAGTCATATTTTCTTGTGTTTAATTATGTTTCCTATCTTTCTGAGATGAAATAATGCACCCTTGATAATTGAGTGCCTTTTTGAAAATTTCAACCTGACAAACAAAATGTCAAAATCTCTCAAGTCCCCCTGATTCTTAACCTATAAAACTGGCAATATTCACCTCCTGGTTTGAATATTCAGTCCAGATATCCTTCTTAATACATCGTCTATCTTTGTGACTCATTTTCTTGTGCTTTAATTGGGGATCCCCGATCTTTCCGACCCGGAGCTACAGTGGAAATCAAAACATTTCTGGACCTAACGAAGCTCTTATCAATTTACAGATATACATGTACGGCACGTTTCGAATTATGTTGATATCACCTTCACACGGCCGATATATACTACATGTAGATATATAAGTCACAATTCCAATGTCTACTCTAAATAGTCGTTCCAAATCATTCAGATCATGTATGTTCACGGAGGAAATTTGGCTTAATGTCACGCTCAAGTTTGTTTCACTCTTATAGTCTGTGAGCTACTAGGGCTCACCTTGAACCCCCCCCCCCCCTTCACTACAGACCGAAACTATGTTTTTTATGTGCTTTAGGACATGTGAAATAAGAAACAATTTGTTAACAGTCGATAAACTGGGACTCGCTACCCTTTTAATCACTTTTAAATTACCCCTGTGTTAGTAAGTACAATTTTTGTGACAATAGGGGGGGTAGGGTTACAAGAATAGTCTTATCTTCCACAATTATTATCCAAACTTTATAATGTTGGTCACATATTATTCAGCATTGATTGCTGCATCGAATAGTTACAAGATACTATCACTATTTGTTGGGTATGACGTCACACAGGGACCATACATACAACAGTAGGAGTAGTAGCGAAAGTGGGCGTTTTGGGGGTGCGTGAGGGTATGCTTGAGCGATTGAGGGACCATTGTTGGTCCGAATGCGTCGTGTGAGATGTCAAAGTGAAGCCCTCGGTATGTAGGTCACGACTTGAGGAATCTCCACGTGATCTGTGACGTCATTGGTGACGTCATCAGTAGGAGTAGTAGCCAAAGTAGGCATTTTGAGGTTGTGAAGGAAGGTTTTTTGGGGAAAGATGGACCATCCGTGGTCTAAATGGACCGTGTTGGGTTTCATCTTGTAACTCTCTGCATGTAGACGACGAATGGTATGGTTTTTGTTGGAAGTCGCATCGTGCTACTCATGCGCAGTTGAGCAGTAGTAACAAAAGATGTCATTTTGGATGTGGGCAATGACATGTATGGGCAATCAAGGGACCCATGTTTGGTCTAAATGGACAGGTTGGGGTATCCTAGTGAAGCTTTCGTGGGATAGTCAGACAGGCGTGTTTTTTATTGGAATTCAGGCCAATCTGCGAATGCGCAGTTGGGGTGTAGTGAGTAAAGTGGCCATTCTGGAGGTGCGCAGGGGTATATCTGAGAGATTGAGGTCCTATATCTCATCCAAAGATGGAGTGTAGGGTGTCATCTTGAAGCTCTCGTGGTGTAGACCACGACCTGAGGGATTTCCATGTCATCTGTGATGTCATTGGCGACATCATTAGTACGAGTGGTAACGAAAGCGGTCATTTTAGGAGTGCGTAGTGGTGTGTTTGAGAGAGTGAGCGACCATTCTTGGTCCGAATGGGACGTGTGGGGTATCATATCGAAGCTTTCGTGGAACAGCGTCCGACTGGTCCGGTGTGTCATAGAAGTGGGGGATATGGCTAGCATGCGCAGACAGCAAATAGTGGGAAAGGGGCACTGGAATGGAATTTTAGAATCGAGGTGAACCGTCCGAATGGGTCGTGAGGGGTTTCGTAGTGAAGGGCTCGTAGGGTAGCGTCGGATTGGACTGGTGTGTAGCCTATTATCATCGTTCTGCAAATGTACAGTCTGACAGTAGTATAGAGCTCTTATCCAATCAGAAGCCGCCATCTGAGAAAATGCGGAGCTCGAAGCTGTGGGATGGTTCGGTTGAGAACTTGGAGCTTAGAGCTTTTGAAGTCGGAGCTCTCGGAGCTCGGAGTTCTTGGAATCGGAGCTTGGAGGTCTTGGAGACAGAAAGTGATGTCAACGCAGGCATGCGCACGTATCTGTGGTACACCCTGTACACTATAGCCCGTAGTGCATATGGTACACCAGGATGCGTGCGATGATACCAGTCCAATCAGAGGCTAACCCACGAGCCATTCACTACGAAATCCCACACAAACCATTCGGACCACGAATGGTCCACCTCAAGTCTAAAATCCCATTCAGGTGCCCCTTCTCCACTATTCGCTGTCTGCGCATGATAGACATATCCCCTACTTCTATGACACACCGGACCAGTCGGACGCTGTTCCGCGAAAGCTTCGATATGATACCCCACATGTCGCATTCGGACCAAGAATGGTCCCTCAGTCTGTCAAACACACCACTACGCATCCCTAAAATTGCCACTTTCGTACCACTCATACTGATGACGTCGCAGATGACCTGGAAATCCCTCAGGTCGTGGTCTACACCACGAGAGCTTCAAGATGACACCCTACACTCCATCTTTTGATGAGCTGTAGGACCTCAATCTCTCAGATATACCCCTGCGCACCTCCAGAATGACCACTTTACTTACTACACCCCAACTGCGCATGCGCAGATTGGCCTGAATTCCAATAAAAATCACGCCTGTCTGACTATCACACGAAAGCTTCACTAGGATACCCCAACCTGTCCATTTGGACCAAACATGGGTCCCTTGATTGCCCAAACATATCATTGCCCACGCCCAAAATGACATTTTTTGTTACTACTGCTCAACTGCGCATGAGCAGCACGATGCGACTTCCAACAAAAAGCATACCATTCGTCGTCTACATGCAGAGAGTTACAAGATGACAGCCCACACGGTCCATTTAGACCAAGGATGGTCCATCTCTACCCAAAAAAACCTTCCTTCACAACCTCAAAATGCCTACTTTGGCAACTGCTCCTACTGATGACGTCACCAATGACGTCACAGATCATGTGGAGATCCCCCAAGTCGTGCCCTACATACCGAGGGCTTCACTTTGACATCTCACACGACGCATTCTGACCAAGAATTGTCCCTCAATCGCTCAGCATACCCTCAAGCACCCCTAAAACGCCCACTTTCGCTACTACTCCTACTGTTGTATGTATGGTCCCTGTGTGACGTCATACCCAACAAATAGTGATAGTATCTTGTAACTATTCGATGCAGCAATCAACGCTGAATAATATTTGACTGTAACGAAAGTGCAGGTTGACAACGACCCCTTTCATAAATCACAGCTTCTGAATGTTACGTGACTATGTGAAATCGAAAGTTACATTGTGTTTATGTGTGCGGTTGACTTACCTGATGGAATTCAACGCTGTAATTTTCCTGGAATGAACTATGATAATCCGTGAGACAGACAATGCCTCGAAATCCCGGTGAAGTTATCTCAAACGATCAGTTGGAACGGTGAGAGGGACTCTGGTGAGCCCACTCGCTTCGCTGTAGATGACGTCAGTCAGGAATCCGGAAGTCAACATTCGAGATATGTAGATGAGGGACAGTGAACTTTGCGGTCTTCGTATGAATTAACCAGAGAGAGTTGGAAGCTGAGATTTACCAGTTACGTCCATTATGAATTATTGTTTATTCCTCCATAGCCATATTTATTCAGCGAAGTCCAGATAAACTGATCGGGGAGTGGTGTAAGTGACAATAAAGAGGGCGCTGTCATTTTCGACGTTTGTTTCTACCTTTATCCGCAGAAGAGCGGTAGCCCTATATAAGCCGGACTCCCGCTGAAACGAGGCAGACCAGCAGAAACATCGAGGTGAGAGCACACGCAAAATCATTTTGGGAGAAGAAATCCAATACATTGCCGGGCCGGAGAAAGACCGCCGCCGAAGTGGAGAAGTACCGCCGCCGAATTTGTACCGCCGCCGAATTTGTGCCGCCGCCGGGCCGTGACCAGGCCGCCGAATATTATAACATCGTAGCATTCATTACACACACTTACATTCACATGCCCGGGCTGTGTTTACTCTGCTTCGATCTCTATCCGCCTTCAACCGTATTGCAAAGTTGAACGGATATTGCGCTGGAAGTTAAGAGTATAGACACTTATCGCCAATGGTTATTCTTATTCTCTACCGTACGCTAGTACGGGCTCAGCTCTGGGAATTAACTAACGGCGTTCGTGTCGATAAAATGGCCATACATTAACCGCATCTCTCCTTGCCTTCAATCGTATCGCACAGTTGTTCAGGGATTGCGCTGTGGTTAGTGTATCTATTAAGCTATATCCGGTAGGGGATGCGAGTCTCTGTGAAGAGGATATAGCTAAACCAAATCATACACAGTTCCTACATAAACAATTATTCATGCACACATGTACTTAAACCACAACCCACGGGTTGAAATACATTCACGCTAACACCCACAAGCTATAGGTTCGAGCCTATAGCTTGATAAATATACATCTACCCAGTTAATCGTACGATGAACGATTATTCATTCACGCCTCCATAAGTACAGTCGCTCACCAACCTGTACATATATTGAGTAATTCACGGCCAATGATAGATTACTACTGTCTCATACAGTAGTATATAGAGGGGGAATCCCTGACCTGATGCCCATCTATTGCGGAAGACCCTGCAGTAGTATAGAGAGAGGGTTCAAGGGTCAACTGACCATACAGTAGTATAGAAGGAGGGTTCCTATACTAGTTGACCATACAGTAGTATAGAAGGAGGGTTCCTATACTAGTTGACCATACAGTAGTATAGAAGGAGGGTGCCGATTCCAGGTGCCCATACAGTAGTATAGGAAGAGGGTTACTAGACCAGGTGCCTGCCTATCCACCGTGTGTTATTGATGTCCGATCCTATGTGGACCGTGTAGCCGTGAACTCTAGCCTTGATGATTCATCCTTGGAGCCAGGCCGCGGAGTGAGTCGCCGTGAGCGGGGTCGCTGAAGCCTGGGGATGTATTCCTACGAGGGGTGCCGTCTGCTGCTGTGGTGAGCCGTGCAGTTAAATAGTCCTGCGGTGTTACAGAGAGACGGGCCGGTGCCGTAGAAGCCTTTGTACCGTGATAATACTGTCGTGCCCAGGCCGTCCGCATCCATTGACGGTTATCAACGCTTGGAGGGGCTTAGTCGTGTAAGACGAGACACGGCGACGACGAGAAGTCCATACCACCCGAGGGATGAAGACCGGGGGAAGGAAGACACACGTCGGACATAACCACGGAGGGGCCTAGTCGTGTAAGACGAGACACGACGCAGTGTTCTTCCATACGGGAGTGAACGAAGACCTGGGGAAGGAAGCTAGACGCTGGACCTCACCACGTATATCTGGGGAAAGACGATAGACGCTGGATCCTACTGCGAAGCCCTGGGGAAGGAAGATAGAAGCTGGACCCATCCATGAGAGAACCGGTCGTGACCAGACTGTGGCTGCGACCAGGCCTGCTCGCGTTATAGCTAGGGCTATATATATTTTGTATGTATTTTCTATTGAACTTCGGTTAATGATAACTATAAGAGTACAGATAATTCATAGAGTAGGGATCTTCTTTGCAGGGATTGTACGCTACCACGATTTGAATCCTGTATACCTGCTCAAAGAATTATATGTCAGTATTGCATTAATTTGCTTTGGCTGTCATTACAGGTCTTCCTTTCCAACCTCCTTGATCCAGACAAGGTTACAGGTTGAATCGAACTCCCTCGTTGGCCAGGATCAGTGCCCGAGTGCGTTCCCAGTAGCCTGACAGTTTGTCTTGGGGACCCTACGCACTCTGTGGATCTGAAACATCCATTATCCCAAGTTATCGAAGTAAAAACGTTTCAACTGGTGGCAGCGGTGGGATGGCCAACTTCTGGAGACGAAGGAAAGGAGACCAAGCCTGGCGGATAGCATAGATCCGGACCAGACAGCCATGAGTATAACTGGAGATTTCGGCGCCGAGTTACGACAACCGGGAGCCCGGGTCCAACCATCTGACGGAAAAGGAGCCCGACCGAAATACTCCACGACGCAGAGTCCACGGGAACGACGTGAGACGGGAAGAGGCGTGGCTTCCGGACGATCAACTACTGCGACACTGGGTTACGAAAATCTTCCTGACTTGTCCACGCAAGAACTAGAATCGGTGCTGATGGAACCACCAGCCGACCTGACGCCTCAACCGTCAACGGTGATTGCTACTGAAGATCGACCAACTAGTAGAGGGTGTGAGCCAGAAGACGTGCAGCCTGACGTTGACCTGAGGCGAGAGGTAGAAGACCATCGTAGCGCCATCCACGTCTTGTGTACATCGATGACCTCCATGATGGGACAGATGTCGACGATACTGAGAAATCAAAGTGCCAGTGAGGAGATGACTCTACCGAAGGCAGAAGATTACACTTATTCTGGGCCGGCCGGACTGGAACTGGGTCGAGACAGAGCCGCATCGGGGACGACGTCGAGGCGAGATGAATCACCGCCAAGAAGACGCCGGGACGAACCACCTTCAGTTTCATGGGACCACCCGTTACAGTCGTCCACGCCCATGGGGGAACCTAGACGGCCGAAGACGATGGTGAAGGCCGCTACCTACGATGGTACCACGCCATGGCGGGATTATTTGGCTCACTTTGGGCACTGCTCTGTGATCAACGAATGGACCTACCATCAACAGGGTCAATACCTAGCCGTCGCTTTAAGTGGGTCAGCGCAACAGGTGTTAGCCAGCCTTAAGTCTTCGCCAGGAAGTACCGACTACGATCGCTTGAAGGAAGCCTTGGAGAAGCACTTTGCCCCGCCAAATCCGATGGACATGTACAAGGCACAGCTGAAGTCCAGACACCGCGTGAGGGACGAAGACCTTCCGGGTTTGGCTCAAGCACTAATCTGCCTGGCACAGCTGGCCTATCCCGACGCCGGAGACGATGTTCAGGATACCCTAGCCAAGGATCAATTCCTGGACGCCATCGGTGATGAGCTGGGATTTCAAGTCTGGCAGACACGACCCAAGAACTTGGATGCGGCAGTACATGCGGCTGTGGAACTGGAAGCATTCAAGAGATATCGTCGACATGAAACATGGGCAACAACCAGAGCTGTTCATGCAGAGAAAAAGATGGGAACGGAGACTCAGCATCTGACACAAATGAAGCGGGTATTGGAACAGATTCTGCGAGACACTGAATCGCCGCGACAGCAACAACCACGAAGATACCGGTCGAGATGGGGGCATAGGCGTGGCCGACAACGGCCATACAGTAACCGAGACTGGACACCAAGGTGCTGGACGTGCGGTAAACATGACCATTATCGAGCGAATTGCCCCCAAGTCCGTAGACGAGATGATTCCCGACCGTTGGATCCACCAAAAACGTCTTTGGCGGCATCCACGTTTCAACTGGTGGTGGACGATACAAGAACTTTTCCTCACAGTTACAAGCCTGGTGATCAGGTTTGCTTGAGAGGGTCTTTTGTTGTGAAAGAAGCCCTGAATGATGTGACATATCGTGTCACCGACGAGGCTGGTGGCATCCGTGTATTCCATCGTGATCTTCTTAAGCCCTTCTACCCCAGAGAGACGTCGGATAGTGAGACCACTGAGTTTACAGAGAATGATGGTGATGTCGAGTCTGAGAATGACTCGGAGCCCGCGACGGTCTTTCCATATCCGGTGGAGCATCCAGCCGTAGTGAGATCTCCAGCACCTCGGCAGACGAGGAGTGGACGGAGAACCCGTCGTCCTCCAAGATTGGCAGATTACGAGGTTGGATTACCACCTGATCCTCCTGTTGAAGACGAGTCGCCACTTCCGGAGGAGCAGATTGCCTTGCCGGAGACGTGGAGTCCTCCACGAACGACTCGTGGACGTCGTGTCCAGCGACCGAGGCGCTTTAATGACTACGTTTTAGCCTGCAAGTGGACAGGGGATGCACGACCGTATGGTCGGGGAAATACGGTTGGTGACCGTGATCGTCGAGGGATGACCTGTGGTGTAGGGCTGACATCGAAGTACTCTTGTGGGCGACGAACGCAGGCTGACTGACCCCGAGGCTTTACTGCCTCAGATGCATGATGCATGACTCCAGCAAGAGACAGCTGTGGCCTGCTGTGGACCTGATGTCCACTGCAAGTGACGACGACTTGGCCAGGAAGTCAAGAGGACCGTCGTCCTGTAATTTTGTTGTATATACGCTGTACATATGTTCTGTTCTTCGAAGGCGGGGGTAGTGTAACGAAAGTGCAGGTTGACAACGACCCCTTTCATAAATCACAGCTTCTGAATGTTACGTGACTATGTGAAATCGAAAGTTACATTGTGTTTATGTGTGCGGTTGACTTACCTGATGGAATTCAACGCTGTAATTTTCCTGGAATGAACTATGATAATCCGTGAGACAGACAATACCTCGAAATCCCGGTGAAGTTATCTCAAATGATCAGTTGGAACGGTGAGAGGCACTCCGCTGTAGATGACGTCAGTCAGGAATCCGGAAGTCAACATTCGAGATATGTAGATGAGGGACAGTGAACTTTGCGGTCTTCGTATGAATTAACCAGAGAGAGTTGGAAGCTGAGATTTACCAGTGACGTCCATTATGAATTATGGTTTGTTCCTCCATAGCCATATTTATTCAGCGAAGTCCAGATAAACTGATCGGGAAGTGGTGTAAGTGACAATAAAGAGGGCGCTGTCATTTTCGACGTTTGTTTCTACCTTTATCCGCAGAAGAGCGGTAGCCCTATATAAGCCGGACTCCCGCTGAAACGAGGCAGACCAGCAGAAACATCGAGGTGAGAGCACACGCAAAATCATTTTGGGAGAAGAAATCCAATACATTGCCGGGCCGGAGAAAGACCGCCGCCGAATTGGAGAAGTACCGCCGCCGAATTTGTGCCGCCGCCGGGCCGTGACCAGGCCGCCGAATATTATAACATCGTAACATTCATTACACACACTTACATTCACATGCCCGGGCTGTGTTTACTCTGCTTCGATCTCTATCCGCCTTCAACCGTATTGCACAGTTGAACGGATATTGCGCTGGAAGTTAAGAGTATAGACACTTATCGCCAATGGTTATTCTTATTCTCTACCGTACGCTAGTACGGGCTCAGCTCTGGGAATTAACTAACGGCGTTCGTGTCGATAGCATGGCCATACATTAGCCGCATCTCTCCTTGCCTTCAATCGTATCGCACAGTTGTTCAGGGATTGCGCTGTGGTTAGTGTATCTATTAAGCTATATCCGGTAGGGGATGCGAGTTTCTGTGAAGAGGATATAGCTAAACCAAATCATCCACGGGTTGAAATACATTCACGCTAACACCCACAAGCTATAGGTTCGAGCCTATAGCTTGATAAATATACATCTACCCAGTTAATCGTACGATGAACGATTATTCATTCACGCCTCCATAAGTACAGTCGCTCACCAACCTGTACATATATTGAGTAATTCACGGCCAATGATAGATTACTACTGTCTCATACAGTAGTATATAGAGGGGGAATCCTTGACCTGATGCCCATCTATTGCGGAAGACCCTGCAGTAGTATAGAGAGAGGGTTCAAGGGTCAACTGACCATACAGTAGTATAGAAGGAGGGTTCCTATACTAGTTGACCATACAGTAGTATAGAAGGAGGGTTCCTATACTAGTTGACCATACAGTAGTATAGAAGGAGGGTGCCGATTCCAGGTGCCCATACAGTAGTATAGGAAGAGGGTTACTAGACCAGGCGCCTGCCTATCCACCGTGTGTTATTGATGTCCGATCCTATGTGGACCGTGTAGCCGTGAACTCTAGCCTTGATGATTCATCCTTGGAGCCAGGCCGCGGAGTGAGTCGCCGTGAGCGTGGTCGCTGAAGCCTGGGGATGTATTCCTACGAGGGGTGCCGTCTGCTGCTGTGGTGAGCCGTGCAGTTGAATAGTCCTGCGGTGTTACAGAGAGGCGGGCCGGTGCCGTAGAAGCCTTTGTACTGTGATAGTACTGTCGTGCCCAGGCCGTCCGCATCCATTGACGGTTATCAACGCTTGGAGGGGCTTAGTCGTGTTATCCCACGTTATCAAAGTAAAAACGTTTCATGACCAACATCATAAAGATTGGATAATAGTTATGGAAGACAAGACTATTCTTGTAACCCTACCCCCTATTGTCACAAAAATTGTACTTATTAACACAGGGGTAATTTAAAAGTGATTAAAAGGGTAGTGAGTCCCAGTTTATCGAATGTTAACAAATTGTTTCTTATTTGACATGTCCTAAAGAACATAACAACATAGTTTCGGTCTGTAGTGAAGGGGGGGGGGGGGTGCAAGGTGAGCCTTAGTAGCTCACGGACTAATATGGTGGCGGTCAGTTTGGTTGGCGGAGGGAGCCGGAGTACCCGGAAAGAACCACCGCCCTTCGGCAAGTAACTGACAAACTGTATGTTCACGGAAAAGCTCTAGTTATATATATATATATATATATTGCCGGTTCTGACCCCCCTAGCCCCCATAGATCTCCTCGGGTATCCAACATATGGATATAGGCATTTTCAGTTTTGTCCAGGACTTTGGATTACCGAAAAGCTAACCATCTAGATGCATTGTTGTACACAACAAATCATCTCATTTAGTTTAAGATAACCCGCCTGGTTGAAATATTTTTTGTTTCCTCCGACATAGTTGAGAGGGCAAATCAGTGAGCCAGATGGAGAACTTGTTACCCTGGGAAATAATGGAGCTTTCTGGAGATGCATAGCCCAATTTACTAGATAATTAGCAACGAATTTTAATAGTGCCGTCTACATTTACATCGAAGGTGAAGGGTTAAGTTCTCTGAGTGGCTTGTTTACTTGTAATCGCATCCGGTAATGTTGCAGCCCATCGTCGAACACGTGTTGACCGCAATTAATTCATCTGAATCTGTGGTATTATGTGTCACTTCCAAGAACTGATTTTAGAAATGTATGTATATTTATAGGTTAGCAGATTTCTGGGTGGATAACGCGTATCAGATAGGCCAATTCCTTCACCAACCAAAACAACTAGCCAATGATCGCGCAATGGACTCACTTTACACGGTTTTCACATACATGGTTTCTTAGAAACCAATTTTAAGGATAAGATAGTAAAATTATATGACGGTATCAGACCAGGATCCCCTTTTTTTTAGAGGTACGTACCGATAGACGGAAGCAAACCTCCTCATCCCCCCCCATCAATATATCCTGGCTACGGTGCTGGTGTGTTATTGACGACAGGAGCAAGGGAGTAGCAAGAAAGTAAAGAAAACATTTACCCACTAGATCCCCGAATAAATCTAATTATCAACAGTAACGAGCCTCTTACACATATCGACAGATGTTTGATATCGGACTTTTGTTTGGTTTTTCTTTCTGCATTTCTCGTATCTCTTAATATATCTCAAATATGAACCTTAAAAAAAATGCTATTTTGAAATAATGTTACAGCAGATATAATCCCAATGGAATTAGATACAAACGTTAGAACTCAAATGTATGATGGCCGAGAAGGGACATCGCTGTATTGTGTTATGAATCCGGACCGACACACGAAGGCAGGATGCGAAGTCGCGAAGGCAGGATACGAAGCCGCGAGGGCAGGATGCGAAATCGCGAGGCCAGGATGCGAAATCAAAACAGCGAAGCGCGAAGTGCGAAGTCAGGATGCGAAGTCAGGATGCGAAGCGCGAAGTCAGGATGCGAAGTCGCGAGGCCAGGATGCGAAATCAAAACAGCGAAGCGCGAAGTCAGGATGCGAAGCCAGGATGCGAAGCGCGAAGTCAGGATGCGAAGTCGCGAGGGCAGGATGCGAAATCAAAACAGCGAGGCGCGAAGCGCGAAGTCAGGATGCGAAATCAAAACAGCGAGGCGCGAAGCGCGAAGTCAGGATGCGAAATCAAAACAGCGAAGCGCGAAGCCAGGATGCGAAATCAAAACAGCGAAGCGCGAAGTCAGGATGCGAAATCAAAAACAGCGAAGCGCGAAGTCAGGATGCGAAATCAAAACAGCGAGGCGCGAAGTCAGGATGCGAAATCAAAACAGCGAGGCGCGAAGCGCGAAGTCAGGATGCGAAATCAAAACAGCGAGGAGCGAAGCGCGAAGTCAGGATGCGAAATCAAAACATCAGCATTGCGCATGATCCTATCAAAACGAGGCCGGTTTGTAGCCCTAATTCCTGATATACATTGTAGGGGCAATTGAAGATTATTGCTGGTTGTTATCACAGCAACGGAGGAAGTAAAATTATTCTGATGTGTATCTTTTCTTTGCATTACTGATGTTTTATAGAAATTCACAAATGGTATTTGAATATATTTTCAGATCTGGTGTTTCGGGAATGATTAAAATCAACCCGAATAAGTGATAATTTATACTGAAGCGCTCAAAGCTTGCTTAAGACTCTATGTCAACCTGGTGACTGTTCAGGTTGACATTTTTATTCCAATCTTGCCAATTTCCAGTTAGCCTGGTGTGTGAATGGGCCATACCATCTAGGAATAATTGAGAATTATTGCTTACCAGATAAACTGGTCTTTATATATAGTGTATATAGTGTAATTTTCCATGCTTGGCAAACACGGGCTCTCGCTTTAAAATATGGCCACGTATGAGTATTAGTAAGCTATATGATAATTTAGTGATTCTAAAAAAAAAATAGAAATTTTAAAATTGAAAAAGCAAATCAAATTAAAAATAAAAAAATATATATCTCTGACACAACAGTGCTACTTAGCCCTGTGTCCTAAACGATCCGGGCCAATTCTAAGATGGAGGTTTGTACAAATTTAGGATTGATGATATAAAATGTGAAATCAAGGTTCAATATTTCCATACATCCTTATTATGTGCTAATAAATATATACACATGGAAACAGATAGACTATTAACAAGGAGTAAGATAATTAGCGGTTAATTTGGGGCTATTGTCTAAAACTCGTATGTTCGTCACTCCATGCCAAACGTCTACGTACAGGGTAATATCATAATTCGCGAACATTAGGCTGGTTAAAAAAGTTTCCTGTTTAGCATCACCGCCCGTCCCGAAATATTCGGCCGCCCCGTATTTTTTATTTCTATTCTTTTTTTCCTCCTCATCTTTGGAATCGACGCTCCGAGACCGAAGTCAAGCGACTCAGAAGTAGATATCTCAATAAATGTACACTGAAATTTATTGAAACTAGACCCAGATACAAGCCAAACGATTTTTCTGTTCAATAAACTAGTTACATCATTCATCCGACGATGCATATAGTTTGGAGTCCGAAGTCGAGATTCATCAAGGCCGAGGCCGCCAAATATTGTCAATTTATTGTTTATCTGTTTACATCAACCCTTTGAAATATAAGCATAAATAAAGAGATATTCTTGTATATGCTGTATGGTACAAATCGGCCGTGTTCTAATTCATTTCCAGAATTTCCCGTCAGTATCCACCACAGAAACAGCCAAATCAAATAGTTCGATAAACAGGCTTTGGGTGTGCATTTATAACTTGCACAGTTATAAACCAGAATTGAAAATACACAAATTGATATATATTTGTTCAATTATTATTCGAAATTCAAATACCGAATGCCCCTACAATGTATATTAGGAATCAGGGCTACAAACCGGCCTCGTTTTGATAGGATCATGCGCAATGCTGATGTTTTGATTTCGCATCCTGACTTCGCGCTTCGCGCCTCGCTGTTTTGATTTCGCATCCTGACTTCGCGCTTCGCGCCTCGCTGTTTTGCTTTCGCATGCTGACTTCGCGCTTCGCGCCTCGCTGTTTTGATTTTGCATCCTGACTTCGCGCGTCGCGCCTCGCTGTTTTGATTTCGCATCCTGGCTTCGCGCTTCGCTGTTTTGATTTCGCGTCCTGACTTCGCGCTTCGCGCCTCGCTGTTTTGATTTCGCATCCTGACTTCGCGCTTCGCGCCTCGCTGTTTTGATTTCGCATCCTGACTTCGCGCTTCCCGCCTCGCTGTTTTGATTTCGCATCCTGACTTCGTGCTTCGCGCCTCGCTGTTTTGATTTCGCATCCTGGCTTCGCGCTTCGCTGTTTTGATTTCGCATCCTGACTTCGCGCTTCGCGCCTCGCTGTTTTGATTTCGCATCCTGACTTCGCGTTTCGCGCTTCGCTGTTTTGATTTCGCATCCTGTTCTCGCGACTTCGCATCCTGACTTCGCGCTTCGCATTCTGACTTCGCATCCTGAATTCGCGCTTCGCTGTTTTGATTTCGCATCCAGGCCTCGCGACTTCGCATCCTGTCTCCGCGCTTCGCATCCTGACTTCGCGCTTCGCTGTTTTGATTTCGCATCCTGACCTCGCGACTTCGCATCCTGCCCTCGCGACTTCGCATCCTGCCTTCGCGACTTCGCATCCTGCCTTCGTGTGTCGGTCCCGATTCATAACACAATATAGCGATGTCCCTTCTCGGCCATCGTACAAATGGCAAGTTGTACGCAATACTTCCTTTTTAAGGCCAGAATTACTCGCCATCCTTGAATTCGTATGCAGCCTTGTAATTCTGCGCTCCAATAAAGTCAACCTGAACATGAAATCATAGTTCATCTAGTTCCGATATGAAGAATCCAGGATGTCAGTATCGCCCTCATCCTCTTCGATCTCACATTTCTCATTTCCAACCCGAATGACATCTAAACTCAGATGCATATGTAATTGAAAACACAGCTGTCCCACTAAATGTATCTACTTATATCATATTCTAAAATACTTTTCTTTGGTCCATGTTTTATTTAGGAAATTCTCCTAAAAAAATCTGAATAATAAATTATGAAATAATTATACGACGTAAATAATATAAATCTGGCACTTTTATATACAAAAAAAGACAAACAATTGATGAAAAGCTCCCTCGTGGACCCCATTTTCAATTTTCTCAAAATTTTCTGCTTGTAGGGTTATGTGAATAAGCGCACATATGATACGTTCTACAGTTGTAAAGTCAAAGAGCTTGTTTTTTGTCAGATTAGGTATAACACTTGGTACAGGGCTGGTACGGCATAATTGTCTCATCTCTCTAGTGTTTGTTTGTTGTTTAATAGTCAGATGAGGTATAACACTTGGTATAGGGCTGGGACGGCATAATGGCCTCATCTCTCAATTGTTTGTTTGTTGTTAGTCAAATTAGGTATAACACTTGGTATAGGGCTGAGACGGCATAATGGCCTCATTTCTCTATTATTTGTTCGTTGTTAGTCAGATGAGGTATAACACTTGGTATAGGGCTGGGACGACATAATGGCCTCATCTCTCTATTGTTTGTTTGTTGTTAGTCAGATTAGGTATAGCACTTGGTACAGGGCTGGGACGGCATAATGACTTCATCTCTCTATTGTTTGTTTGTTGTTAGTCAGATTAGGTATAACACTTCGTACAGGGCTGGGACGGCATAATGGTCTCATCTCTCTAGTGTTTGTTTGTTGTTTAATAGTCAGCTGAAGTATAACACTTGGTATAGAGCTGGGACAGCATAATGGCCTCATCTCTCAATTGTTTGTTTGTTGTTAGTCAGATTAGGTATAACACTTGGTACAGGGCTGGGACTGCATAATGGACTCATCTCTCTATTGTTTGTTTGTTGTTAGTCAGATGAGGTATAACACTTGGTACAGGGCTGGGACGGCATAATGGCCTCATCTCTCTATTGTTTGTTTGTTGTTAGTCAGATTAGGTATAACACTTGGTATAGAGCTGGGATGGCACAATGGCCTCATCTCTCAATTGTTTGTTTGTTGTTAGTCAGATAAGGTATAGCACTTGGTATAGGGCTGGGACGGCATAATGCCCTCATCTCTCTATTGTCTGTGTGTTGTTAGTCAGATGAGGTATAACACTTGGTATAGAGCTGGGACGACATAATGGCCTCATCTCTCAATTGTTTGTTTGTTGTTAGTCAGATTAGGTATAACACTTGGCATAGGGCTGGGACGGCATAATGGCCTCATCTCTCTTTTGTTTGTTTGTTGTTAGTCAGATGAGGTATAACACTTGGTATAGAGCTGGGACGGCATAATGGCCTCATCTCTCAATTGTTTGTTTGTTGTTAGTCAGATTAGGTATAACACTTGGCATAGGGCTGGGACGGCATAATGGCTTCATCTCTCTTTTGTTTGTTTGTTGTTAGTCGGATGAGGTATAACACTTGGTATAGGGCTGGGACGGCATAATGGCCTCGTCTCTCTATTGTTTGTTTGTGGTTAGTCAGATGAGGTATAACACTTGGTACAGGGCTGGGACGGCATAATGGCCTCATAGGTCTGACAGTTTAATCCATTGAATTATTCTAACTATAATCCTATCACCGCTCTCCAGGAACCCAGTACCGCCCGAGGAGGAGGCTTCACTACCGACTCTGACGAGCGGCCCAATATAGCGTTACGAGAACAGATAGCTGTGAGTCCTATGTACCACCGGCATCGGCCCACGATCCGTCGCTGTTTTCACCGCCATTGTCCAAAGCTGAACCTGCACATTTTCCGACTACACGACAACATTAGACTGGCCCATTACGCCGATGCCATTTTAGCCATTTGTTACATAAGGCGGGGATGTCGACCACAGGAAAGTCATTATCGGGGAGACGATGAAATTGCTGGGCAACAGCACCAATGGCAAAACTGTGATTAACTAAGACCGCCACGTCAACATTCACATTTCCACCAAAAAATAAGCCCACAAGCACGTGAACTCGCCCGTATCCAGTCACGTGGAGCTCATTGACGATACCACGTACGAAGTCACCTCACCAAAAATACCATCATGTGCAGTCTCTCTATTCTCATTGGGTGTATGCTGTACCAGATGGCGAAGCTCCGTGTGTTGAAATTCCAGAACTACTGCATGTGTGTTTTATTCAATCCCTCGGGCTGGCAGTTGAGAAAGATGGACTTGGATTCGGAATACATGACGGTCTAAGGTCCGTGTGGTTATGTCATCCAAGTTGCCACATGAACAGGTACAATAAAAGCTTACCTGAGATACAACACATATCACGAATCGTTCGATTCTTGGTATGTGCTTTAGAATAGGTTAACCAGAAGACTATACTGTGAAGTCATGTGGCTCTGTCAGTATGTCAGCACCTCTTCCCACTTCCCTTATATGTGTTGTAATTCAACCCGGACTGGGAATCTATGGCGAAACCGGAAGTGCGGACCCGATGCGAGCTGAAGGTGGTTACCGCGGGTAGAGCACTACACCAGCAGCGGGACACCTTCCCAGTGGAACCACCATCACTTACCTGGATATTAATTGTGACGGTCTCCTATAAATACGAGGGCAAGTGACAGTGTATGTCATTAACAGAACGTCAATTTACTGTTATGGGTCCAGAATGATATATAACAACAATGCCGTGTTACTATACGCCAAAGTAGTGTTTTGCAACGTTGTGTTGTTCGCGAGAAGATATGCGTTGGTGGCCGGACTCAAATTGTTGTTCCAATGTTGTTGTTCTGGCGTTGTTGTCCTGACGTTGTTCACCGGATAAAAATGATATATCAAACACCATGATTGTGTTCTGTATTGTAAGCACGATGATACACGTGATAACAAAGCTGACTGTAACAATCCGCATGTAGACATTTATACGGAATGTCGCTCTATGGGTATAGTCAATGCATGGCGTGGATGAATACGTTCAGTGGATGGGGTGGTCGATCTGTTTGGTCACGTAAAACTTCACAATGGGCACAAACTCCACCGTCCATTTGCTATTCAAACATAGCCGCTGATGAGCCTATCCCAGCGGATTCAGCTGGCCAACCTGGATAACGACCGTCTCCAGTGACTCCCGATTTGTAACGATGAAGGGTAGTGTATACACGTGGTTGTTGGCACTGGCCGACAAATTCAAGAGTTTCGCTCTCTCTTTATAGCGCATAATTTACCCAAAAGCGAGATTCAGTCGAAAGGCTGTGGTGTGATCCTGACCCTTAATCATAACATCCAAGTAGTTGGAGAAATGAGCTAGGTCGATAAGGGGGAAGTTGTGGGGGTCTCGCACAGGACGGTGGCGCTGAAAACGTCGCCGGATCGTAGACTAGCTGCGACGGTATATATAACTGGGGCTTCCCGGAAACCATCGATGTCGTCATGCACGTGACCCAGAAACCTATCGCCGGGGTCCGACTGGACATCCCTGGCCTTCTTGACTGTGGATATAGGAGCGCTGGCTCTGAATTCCAGGCTCCGCAGGCGCTGCGCAGGTTGTGACTCTCGGAGCTCCTCAACTGTGCGATTGACCTCCCCCTGGGCTCCTTCTCAACGGAAGGTTGCAGCACATGTCGAGATACCAGTTCATGAATCAAACGTTAGTTCTGTGCTGGGTCGTTGAGTTGAGTTAGGTTGACCACAATCAGTTGAAGAGTTGACCATAATCATCACACTTTCCCGTCGCTCACCCGTGGAGTGACCGTTCGCGGTGCCATAACCCATCCCGGCGATTAAATGGCCATGAACAAGTATACTGCAAGACATTGTTTGTGGCGTCCTCGTGACGCCCTTAATTGTCCAGAGGAGTAAACTGCTTCTGGCATTTCGGTTTTGTATCAATTACTGATGAAAACTTCAACATAAAGCCACATGTATAGATCGTTAACTCCCACAGTGGCTCTCCTTCAATCTTTCCACCAATCAGCACATCGCGTTGCACCTACGTTTCTCGGGCCTGGTGATTATACTCCATGGCCGCTCCATAATACGTACAGATAATGATTGTGTAATTCTGAGTGAAAAATCTCCCGCAGTGCTCTGTTAATACAGAGCATCTATGTAATACATGGTGTCAGTGTGTTATTCGGAACACCAATGTACTGTTTCTGGGCAATACAATAGTCTCATGCAGTCTACATCGAGTGTTACAGAGCGTCAATGTAGTCTTTTACCACATGTTGTTATAGGTGAGAAGACAAGCGTTTAAATGTGGTTGGTCTAACGTTTTTGTTCTAAGTCTATTTTTACTGAATGAAAATGCGAGTATCAAACTCCAAATATTTTTATTGTTTTTCTTCCAACCCTATAATATTAAGTACAAGTATGACCAAATCTGAATATAACGATCAGTATGTAGACATGTAGAGTGTATAGGACATGTCGCGGTATGGGAACAGCCACTGCATGTCGTGGATGAATTCGTTTAGATGACGCCGATGGCGTCGTTGACGTCGACGTTTGTTAACGAATAAAGGAATATTGGTCACCATCTACACAGTCTATTGGGTATTGGCGCATTATCATTGAACCCATTCCAAGGGATTCAAGGTGTTCAGTGACGCACGATTCGTGGTGGTGAAGATGTCATCATACACCAGACTATTGTGACTCGGGTTGTCCGTCCTTCGTCATCTTTTGTCGTATCATGTACCCTGGAATGATATTCAGTCAACAAGGCCTGGCCTGATCTTTGGAGATAGTTTTTGGGGGGAAACTAGCGAGGTCGATGTCTCGGAAAATGTACACGTCCAGTCCAGTACTATGGCGCTGAAAATGTCACCGGATCGTAGAGCAAGGCAGGGCCCCGAGGAATAAAAAGGCGGGTACGTCTGAGTGGCTGAATGGATGCATGATTGACATTCAAGTTCCGTACTAGTAACATATATTATACGGGTCCGGGTATCGATCAGGTGAAATTCAGTACCACGTGGATTCTATTAGCCAAGCAGGTTGCCTGTTATGATACGACAATCAGCAGATTTATGGTTCATATAAAACTCCTGACGACCGTATCCTTATCGGCAGTCTCATTGAGCAGATATAATCAAGGTGGTACTGATTTTCACCGGATGCAAACCGTATATGTACTCCCATTTGTCGTTTTATCAAAAAGTATAGCAGATTGGATAAATAGATTATGGTATTTAATGCATGAAGAATAATTTCATTACTATTTTACAAAGGATTCTTTTTATTCACTAAATATATCAGTAACGATAACACGGGATCTGACAACACGAGCATCGATAACCAAGTCACTGTATATTCGCTCCCTTCATTGAGAGTAACAGCGCACAAGCCATTGTACGCCTAATTCATAAGCCTCCTTGCAAAATGAAAATCGAAAACGCTTTGTGTTGCAATTGTTTTTATTTCTGACTCTCACTCAGTCAAACGCAAAACGAAAATTGAACGCACAAGTTTCCAGTTTTGGGGAAAAAAATTGAGGTTGAATTTTCAATGTTTGATTCCTTAATCTGTGAAAGCTTGTTGACCAATATCCCGCCGTATTCGGGGAAACGGAAAGTGTGTCAAATGTCAACATGTTTACTCAATCTCACATGTGTCGATGTAATAACGGATGTACAGATTCAAGTGCATTTCTATGAAATATGACGAGCGTTCGAAGAAATAATATTCAGATACCATCAATATTAAATTTCAAGATCCGGTT
>JAVTVY010039306.1:0-15976 GCA_036873755.1 Hanleya hanleyi | reverse complement strand
GTGTGAAACTTTGATTATCGATACATCAAGAAACTTTGAAGGAATGACCAAACCAGTTTTCCTGATTAGGTGAAAGCCTTGGCGGCCATCTTTAATTTATGCAGAATCTTTAATGATGTATTTCTTTGATACCATTGAAGTGTTCTATACGAAACTTGGTATACAGCATCGATGTATCCAGAGACTTGACTTGCACTGAATAACCACATCAATTCTTCTGAGAGGCGGGAAGGATGGCCGGCCATTTTTAATTTATGCAAAATCATTAATGATCTCTATCTCTGATACCGTTTAAGTGCTCGATATGAAATTTGGTAAACATCATCGATGCAGCAAGAGACTTATGATGAATGACAGAACTGGTTTCTCTGATTGGGTGGAAATCTTGGTGGCCATCTTTAATTTATGCAAAATCTTTAATGATATATATCTCGGATACCATTTAAGTGTTCTATATGAAACTTGGTATACAGCATCGATGTATCAAGACACTCGCAATAAAGATCAGTTCCTCTGAATGACCGGAAGGATAGGCGGCCATCTTTAATTTATGCAAAATCATTAATGATCTCTCTCTGATACCGTTCAAGTGCTCGATGTAAAATTTGATATACATCATCAGACTCAGTGCATCAAGAAACTTACGATGAATGACAGAACTGGTTTCTCTGATTGGGCGGACTTTCTACATCACTAAGGAGCCACTGTTCAGCGACTAATGTTGTCATACTTGGAGACTTCAACAATGACTTCGCTGTCGACTCGGTTGAAACAACCAAGATAAACGACTTCTTCCAAGAGCATCCATGGGCTCTTTCCCTTAATCCACACCCCAACCACAGATCTTAGGACAACCATTGACCAGATTTTCACCAGTTTCAAACTCACAGATATACAATTTGGTGTCCATGAAACATATTATTCATATCACAAGGCTGTTTGGATTGCCATCCACCCATCCTCATCCTCTGCTTGATCACAGATGGAAAGAGACAGAAAATTAACTGGTACACAGGGATTCATACAGTTATTGCTATCAAAGACTTTTACTATTAATAGATTATTATTAGGGTTCAAAGCCAAAATGGCTTGAAGCCTTTTGTTTTTGTTCAGAATATTTCTGTTCTTCCGCCATATTTTTCGCACATGCTATGTCAAAATATTTATTATAATCCTTCAATGCATCTAACATCCCACACTGAATTTATCATATTGTAATCTTTTACAAGCCACTGCTATAGCATCTTCTGCATTCAACCAAATCTTTCAGGCTTTTACATATGCATTTTTCATTCATTGTGTACCAATATACACTGACTAAAACTGTCTGGCTGAGGGGTTGTTGCACCTTTTAGGTGCTGCCTCATGTTTAAAGCTACATCAACCATTTTTGTTGCAAAATGAAAAAATGTTTTAAAAAAACACCAGGTCACCAGGTCAAACTACTTCAATTTGTCACTAATTGATTGTCTACAGAATGCACAGGAGCACCTAACTTAATATCATTACCTCTTTATTTTTTCTCAAAAATATTTTAAGAAAGGTAATGCCTACATTTACTGAAGTTACACCAGACATACATCTGGTAATATGCTACAGCCATAATTGACATTTGGGGTATTGTCATAGTGTACTTATGTACATCCATATCTCTTTTGTCTCTAAACACGTGATGGTATTTCATGAATGAGTATGCCGGGGATTACCCTATTGAAATACTCCAAATCTGAGGGGTTCTCGGCACTTTTCGATATTCAAATGTTTCTCACAGCTCCAAATCTACACCAGGTGAAGTACTCATAGCCAGTAGGTGTTTGCCTGTAGAGTACTTGTTCAAATGCTGTTTGTTGTATTGTCACTGTGATCACACAAATTTCACAATGTACTATTTCTACCTTCAGGGAATTCAGAGCTGCTGGTGACAAAAGAGCAAACATTACAAGCAATGCGATTGGCTGAGGCTTGCACAGAGTCCTATAGATCTGGCCAACCAGTGGATCTCTAATGTAACAGCACACGCTAGTTGATTCAATTTCTCGATATCGATCAATCAAGGCTACTCTTGCAATACTTTGCGAAGTACAAATCAGCAAGGCTAAGCATTAATGATCTTGCCATTCAGCAACAGTGAAGTTGTGCATAGGCATCTAAAATTTTGCCCCCACAGCGCCCCCCTACCATAAACATAACAATTTTCAATGATTTACTGATTTTCAGCTAATGGGATCCAAACGTTGTGATATGACTGCAATAGAATTGAAATCAAAGTTGTGATCGAAGTAGTGAGCCAAAGTTTGGTGTCAATCCATTATCTGGAAATATCGCACAGCTTACAAATGTCAACAGACGGACAGAACCCACTCACTATCATGTTATACAATCTCATCTCACGACAGTCATATGAGAAAGATTTTTTTTAATATTCAGGATCCAGGTGAGCTCCGTCATCTAGCAACAGTCACCGTAGCTCATGTAAAGCTTGTTTCTGACTGGCCCATGTGACCTCATGCTAATATCTGATCGCATCTCCTGGTCTGTTCATGAACTATTGCTCAAATATCAGTCTTAAATATTATGCATTGAATATTGCTCACATGAGCAGTGTGACTAACGTCACAGGACCTACGAAGTACAGTAGGCATTAGGACTCGAACACGAACTGAACTCTTGGAAATCCCCACCCCCAGTTGAAATCCTGCCTATATTAAGATGGGCACTGATTTTCATCATAAATCACCAGAAATTTCCATCAAAAATAGGTCAGCTCAGAACTTGTTGGTAACAGTCTCCTAATGCGCCTTCGTTCCAAAATAAATAACGATCACCGATTTAGTTTTACATTTTTTTTTAAGGAAACAGATTGAATAATATAAGTTCACTAGATTTCAAGCTTTACGTGTGAAAATACATCTACATCTCTTTAGTGGTTTTAGTGCCCTTGTCCAGGATCAAAACAACTTTTTAAATCACATTATTTTCCCAACAATACACCAATTTTTTATATATAGTACTATAGTATAGAAAGGTAGCATTTATGTAGTTTACGGTAATTCAACTCGAGACAAACACCTTTTATGCACAAGATAATAATGATTCTATGTGATTTTCCTGAGCATAACCGGTACAAAGACGAATAAATAGCGTCTCTACATCACGTTGTTATTTAGATATATGAGACAACACATTTTGGGTATCGGCAATCTGATGAATTTACTATTCCGGTTTCCTTGTTTCACATTATATTCTATGGCAGTTGATCGTTGATTTTCTTTATGATAACGTTAAACCACCTCAGCTTCGTTGTGCAAACAACGCTGAATTTTTGAGGGTATATGCAGTAGGGTATTTTTAGCCGGAGTGTAACTGATAGGCCTACTCATTAAATGCGATAAAACGCTGGAGCAAAACGGACCACAGTTTTCTTGGCAATGATGACATACATAGTTTGGATGTGAAACAGGATAGCCTACACGTTACAGGCTACAGCTTACATATATATAACAATATACTGAAGTGTTAATTATAAATCTAATTTTAATCAGAATTATTTCAGATCAGAACTTGCTGGTAACAATGCCCTAATGCACGTTCATGCCAAAAATCAAGTTTCTAATGTCAACGGTTCTCCTTATTTTGCCGACGAAAGGATTCGGATGGACTGACTCACTCACTCATTACCGGACAATTTGCGATCTGTAGCCTACTTCGTAGGAAAATATAAAATGTCTTTTGCTGGCAATGAATATCTCATATAAACTACTTTTTGACATTTTAATATTCATTGATTATTGCTCAAATAATTCTGTTAAATACATTGTCTTGTATTCACTGTTTATTGCATGGCTACATTATACATTATTATATACAGTCAATCCTAGTATTAATTCAGTCTCTCTATTAATTGATATGAGGGAAGTAACCTTGATTGTGATATTAAACCAAATCTCCCCTCTCCCCACTCTATTAATGGCCAATTCCCAATATAGTTCAAGTTAATCCCTGGACAGTGCTGTCTGGCCCAGGCCCAGGTTTCAACGACACTGGTGCGCTGCATGTGGGCCACCGTGAGATTTAGGTTCTATTGACCGCTCCCCTATGTTCATAACATGGAGCAGATCAAGAGAACAACCTGAAGATCACGGTGGCCCACATGCTGTGCACCAGCCGCGTCGCTGACACCTGGGCAGGACCATTGTCCAGGGATTAACTTAAAATTGGCCATTGGCCATTGAAATTTTCCACCATAACATCAGGGGGTAATAATATTTATTACAGCATGAAGTAGACAATATGGTCCAAAATCATGCAGATGTTCCGGTAATGCATTATTTCTTCATTAATTTAATGATCTTGGTGGGTGATTCAGGGCTCGAAATTGCCACAAGCCCGGCAGCCCGTGGCTGGTGAATTTGAAACTTGTCTGGTTGAATATAGTTCTAAAGCTAGCTAACCAGCCCCACTGGCTGGTTATAATTAAAGAATTTCACCTTTGTATAATGAAATATACCAGCCCGATGGTCTGGTAAAGTTTTATGGTAAATTCATGGTTGATTAGAATAACAAAATTGGAGGTTATTGAATTTCAATAGAGTGATTGAATTAATCGAGGATTTACCCTATTGTATAATCTGTGATTAATTTATTGGTAGAATCTAATTCTGAATGTCTTTTGGTCCGTCCGGTTTGATTATTGGCAATATAGCGCTTTCCCGAAAGTGTCCGATCTCTCCTTGAATAGCTGCCGCTCTTCAACTGTAGAGGTATGAAAAGCTGC
This sequence comes from Hanleya hanleyi, assembly GCA_036873755.1. Lineage (NCBI taxonomy): Eukaryota > Metazoa > Mollusca > Polyplacophora > Lepidopleurida > Hanleyidae > Hanleya > Hanleya hanleyi. Next base: position 11,202 of record JAVTVY010039306.1, on the reverse strand, counting down.
TTCCGGTAAGTAGTCGCCTCGATTTCAATTTTACCAAAGGCACCCGCAATTATTGTGAATAATATATTTGTAAACTATTCCAGTATATTTGTTTGGAAAACTAGTCTGTTTATATTTTCTACATGAAACAACAGATCCTGTAAAGATGAACAGTAGAAAGATAATTTTCTAGAAAAATAGAATATTTAATTTCTGAAACTAATTGTGAGGGCCTTTGATACTTACCGGAAGTTCTCTGCACCAATATGCCACTAGTGAAACAAGGGAGATAAAACCCTTTCCGAATTGGGCTTTTCTCCTGTTTATATGTATACCCAGTATGCCTAAATACCATGATATTATTCAAATGTAATTCGTTGTGTAATTGATGCCTTTTCACCTACATATATATATATCCTTTATATATCCACCAAGTATTTGACAGGTTAGAGAACCACCTCTCTAAAATGGAGGTAAAAAAGGTCATTAATTTTGCGAATGAAGTCAAGAATATATCGAACTAAGAGAATTCCGCCATGGGCGACCATGGACAAAAATATCTACATCGGATGGTGTTTAAAAAATAATTTGTCGTCTATCTAATGTGCATAATAAAAGGCAACAGGTTTTGTTCTCTGTTAAACATCAGACTATGCAAACTTTCATTGGAAAATCAGTCACGACATTTAACAATATATAAGCTAAGTTGCCTGATGATTTTGATATATTATGATTAAAAAATCAAAAGTTATTAAGAAAAAAAATGACCTTTTTTACCTCGTTTTATAGAGGTAGTTTTTTTAGTTCAAGTGGCCAACATGAGGACCAGTGCATTTCAGACTAATGCTCTCACTATAGCTGTTTCGTTCTCTATCAAGTGATCCCCACAGCTGTCTCAGTTCGTGGTAGTCAAGTAAAGATGACTGATTTTATTATCAGTCATGCCGTAGAATCCAAGGCGCTTCACTGACGAATATAAAATGTCAGAAAACAGACCAGAAATTCACATCGACACATCCGTAAGTCCGACTGTCATAATGTATGGTCCATCCGGGTTCGCGATACACCAAAAATAGTCACCAGAAACACTTTTACTTGCATTCCAAATACAGCAGAGAAAATCCGAGTCAAGAAATGTAAACCTCTCCACCATATTGGTACAAGGGCTTTTCCAAAAATTATATCCACCTCCCTCACTTCAGGATGAGTTTCCCCACAAATAATTTAGTTGAAATTCTGTTCCTATTCATTTTTGGTACCGGTACTTGATAATGTGGAATTCAAGATAGGTGTTGATGGAAATATGAAGTTATATATATTTTTATTTAAAATTACAAAATATCAGGCGTAATAACGGACCATTCAATAGGATAGTGGGTATAATTTTTGGAAAGCCCTTTTACCAATATGGTGGAGATGTTTACATTTCTTGACTGGGATTTTCTCTTCTGTATTTGGAATGCAAGTAAGTGTTTCTGGCTGCTATTTTGGTGTATCACAAACCCGGATGGACCATATATTGGGGATGTATCGATGTGAATTTCTGGTCTGCTTTCTGACTTTTTATTTTCGTCAGTGAAGCACATTCGATCGTACGGCAGAACTTCGTTACTTGACTAAGTTCGGGGTAGCTCAAGGGTTTGTTCCTGCTAGAATACTCAAGTTTTGAGATGAAGTGACAAATAGTGGTCTCACTCTACCAATTCAGACATCCTGTAGATTGATCACCTTTCAGTCAATGTTGGGTAAAAGTCTTCTCAATTAAATTGAATGCCTTCTGGCCTGATCATTCTGCATTATTTCAATCTAATTAAATTTATATGATATAACTCTTCACATGGATTTTCAGATGTTTTTAGCCATTTTACAATATTCTTGATGTTCATGCATCTTTATTCCGTTTAATGTCTCCCTGTGAAAGCAACCTTTTCGACCTGATCCGTAGCTTCTCTTTATTGCGCATAACCATATTTGCTTCCTAAATCGTAAACCTGCTTCAATTAATGCCTTTAATCTCCAATTAAATGCACAATCAAACGTAGAAAACGGAAGTAAAACTAAAAGTTATCTCCCCTAGGAGAGAGAGTTATCCGCCCCTAGGAGAGCTCTCACTCTTCCCAACGTGGTTACTATATAAGCCAGAGACAGCCCATTCTCGTCCTCTTTCTCCTGTTTGCTCTCGAGCAGTGCACATCTAGGGAAGTGTTTAGATTCAATTTACAACGTTAGTTGTTGTTGTTTCGCTGGTGTATCCTTTATCAAGTGTGACTTTTGTTGTTTATTCGGAACTTACTTATTGTATTATTATGTCTGAGGTTCCGACTTCTATTCCTTGTCGTACGTGCGGGCAATTTTTGCCCCCATTGGACGCCCACACGGCTTGTTTTTCTTGTACAGAATTGTGTTATCGTGCGTCCACGTGCGCGGAATGTGTATTATGGAACGCGACGACTTGGAGGAATTATGCCCAAGCTCGTCGTGCTTTTCTTTTACATGCTTGTGATGACCCGTCTATTTCGGAGGTCGACAGACGGGTCTTAGAAATTTCTTTGGTCAATGATATGAAGTGTAATGAGGATCTTGACCGAGCTGGTCAAGACCCAGTTTCTCCCGCGTCGGTATGTATTCCGCCAAGCGGGACTATTCTACACGAAGATAATTCTAGGTTGCTAGACAGTTTGACCCGTACCGGAGCTTCATTGTCTAGGGTCGATCCAAAACCCGTTCCTTTGTCCGGCTTAACAAAGACCAGGTCGGTCTTGCCTGGCCATTCCATTGTCTCCGTCAGACAAAAGAATTCTTTGCCTCATGTTATTTCGCCTTTGCCTATCGGTTTACCACATGTTTCTTCTAGAAGGAAGAAAGCAAATAAACGTCGTCGTGTGTCAGTTTCTCCATTACGGGTTAAGTCTAAACATAGTTTTTCTAATTCCGTTAAATCTATGGAGGCTCGTTCGGACCTACCGTTGAGTGTTCAAGTTGCAAACTTACGAGCTCCGGTTTCCGCGGTTGTTGATTCTTCACATCGTCGTTCACATACTGCTACATGACGCACACGTACACAATACCGTTCACGTTCTCGTTCACCGGTTCGGAATTTGTTTTCTTCACGACGTTCGGTTTCACCACCGTATCGTTTGTTGTCACCAGTACGGGGTTCTTTTTCGCCGGTTCGACGTTCTCGTTCTCCGGTTCGTAGGTCACGTCCACCGGTTCATTTTGATACTAGTTTACGGCCTTCTCGTTCTCCGGTACGCCGTTCTCGTATTTTGACTGGTCATTCCCCTGATCCTTCACACCGTTTACCTCGGGTTTCGGCTCCTTCTTATCAAGATTACCATGTCCCTCATTCGCGGACGCCATTTCTTGATCTGCCGATGGATCACGGGTTATCATCTTCTCATCGACGCCGTAGTACTCGTTCACCTTCATCGGGTTCATCGAGTTCGTCGGATGATTCTACCGCCTCTCTGGAAAGTTCGGCTGATTCTTCGAAGTTGCATTATTCGCTTAGAATGCAGGCGCTTTCAGCGTTGGTTCCGGATATGCCCACCTCCTCCAAGGATGTTTCATCTAAGATTAAATGTCGGACTGCGGCGGATTCTGCATTTACGTCTTCGGCTCCTGTGACGCCGCTTACTTGCGCGCCGTCTCCGGCTTGGGTGGGTAGTTTAGAGGAGTTTGATCGTCAACTAGAGGATGACAATAAATTCATGAAGCCTCGTTTTCGAGTTAACCATGCCCTTCATGATAACGTATTGCCCGACAAACCGCCCAAACGTGATCGTGATTTGTCTCAGATTTCTAAAGCATCTAAGTCAACCCCGCTTGAGATACATTCCTCTCTCGTGGAGTATATTCAAGAGATGTTACTTGCAACGCAACGGGCTTCTTCGGTCACGGATTGGTTTTTGTTGGCTACTACCCGAATTGCCTTGGATCCTGAATTACGCCGAGACGATGGGTTGGCTTATTTGTCTCCGGGTTTCATTGACACCCTTGTACAGGCTAACCGTCAAATCATTGAGGCTAGTTCTTATTCGTATGTTTCGTTTCTCCAAGCGCATCGCAAAGCATTACTTAAGGTTGTCAAACCGGACGTTCCATTTGTGGTTAAGGATCAATTGCTTCATCAGCCATTATCATCCAAGTCCATTTTCAACAATGCTATTGAGTCCCTTCTACCCGTGATTCGTGAAGAACGGACTGCTCGCTTGATTGCTTCTGTTGCTCGTGGCGGCTCTACGGATCGTCGTCAGAAACGTTTTGGTCGTAGGTCCTCCACTACTCAACAAGATGGGGGCGCTCGGGGAAATTTTCGTGGTATCGACAAACCTCCACGAGGCCGAGGTCGCCGTTCCTTTCGTGGGAAACCTTCCAAGCGAGGTGGTCATTCCAACAAATGACTATCAGGTTTCCGTGTCCGATCAAGCCGAAGTTTTTCATCCACCTGCTTTCCGGTCATTCAGTCATCATGTCGTGGGTGGCCGTCTTCTATACTTCGTAGACAATTGGCGTCTCATCACGGACGACGCCTGGATTTTAAGAGTTTTGGAGAAAGGCTTCCTGTTCAGTTTTCATTCCTTTCCCAAACTCATCGCTTGGCCATGCCCATCCCGCCTGCCAGTTTCCGCGGGTCACTTGCAGACTCTTCTGTCTTCGGTCAACACGCTCATCGACAAGGGAGCTGTCAGGGAGTTACCTCGGTCAGAGGTCAGTTTGGGGTTTTACAGCCACGTATTTCTGGTTCCCAAGAAAGACTCGCTCCAGATGCGGATGGTGATCGACCTAAAAGTGTTAAACACGTTTCATCTCATCACCCCTCCTCATTTCAAGATGCCTACTGTTTCATCGATTCGGGCCGCATACATCATCGGGATTGGCTGGCCTCAGTCGATCTGCAGGACGCGTATCTTCATATTACAATTCATCCACGTCATCGGCGTTATCTCCGCTTCGTTATCAACGAACGTCGCTTCGAATGGCAGGTCCTCCCATTCGGGGTCAACATAGCCCCTTGGTTGTTTACCCGGATTACCTCTCCTGTCATGGCATTTCTACACCTGCGAGGTATTCAAATAGAGGTTTATATAGACGACATCCTCCTATGGGCGGCGGACGAGTCCCGTCTCAACGCGCAAGTCCAGTTCACGCTTCTGGTGTTACGTCATCTAGGATTCATCCCTCATCCTCTCAAGTCAGAGTTAGTCCCGGCTCAAGTTCGACGATACATCGGCGCAGTGTTCGATACTTATCATCAACGGGTATACCCTCCGGAGGATCGTTGGGACAAAATTCAGCTGTTGATCCGAAAGTTTTTGTCATCAACGTCACGGACACGTCAACAGTGGCAAAGTTTGGTAGGTTTGCTCACTTCCACACAGGACCTAACTCTTTACGGCCGACTACAGGTGCGTCCTCTACAGTATCATCTGTATCCTTACCTACAGACACCTTCCATCAATCCAGCGGTGCCGGTATTGACGTCTCTACATCCATATCTGGTCTGGTGGCAGTCCCGGCTCAACGTCATGCAGGGCGTTCCATTCCGCTTTCCGGCCCAGAGTCATCATCTGTATACCGATGCGTCCGAGACCGGTTGGGGAGCCCATCTGGACGAATTCGTGGTATCCGGCAGATGGTCAACGTTGGATGCCAGTCTTCACATCAACCTTCTGGAGATGAAGGCAGTCATCCTAGCGGTTCAACATTGGAGTCAACGTCTCATGTACTCGTCTCTCCTCATAGCGACGGACAATTCCAGTCATTGCGCACATCAACAAGTTGGGTACCACCCGATCGCTACCAATGTTTCGTCTAGTTTGGGATCTGTACGAGTGGGCTCGTATTCATCATTGTCATATCCACGCCCGCCATGTTCCGGGTCGGCTCAATGTCTTAGCGGACAGCTTATCTTGTCCGGACACCGTTCTTCAGACCGAGTGGCAACTTCATCCGGAGGTGTTCCAGCAGATCTCCACCATCTGGGAGTCCCCACTGATCGATCTGTTTGCTACGAGGAACAACGCCCAGTTGACCCTGTTCGTCAGTCCGATTCTGGATCCTCAAGCCTTCGGCATTGACGCCCTGTCAATCAACTGGGACAACTTCCTAGCTTATGCCTACCCACCGATGGCCCTAATTCTGGAAGTGCTTCAAAAGATTTCTCGTCACGACTGCATCATCCTGCTCGTAGTGCCGTGGTGGCCTCGTCGTCAGTGGTTTCCGGTTCTGATCCCGCTTCTCACTGCTCCGCCTCGTTGTCTACCAGTTTGGCCCAGTCTGTTACGACAACCGCACGGGATTCTTCATCACAACCCGCGGTGGCTCAACGTACACGTTTGCAGACTATCCAGGATGCACTCGCAGACCAAGGTTTTTCAGCAGAGGTTGCGCGAACAATGGTCTCAGCCAATCGATCTTCCACATCGCAGCTCTATCAAGCGAAATGGGCCTGTTATTTGCGCTGAAAACTTACCTCACTTCCACTCTTTGCATTTCTTGTCTACATGAAATACCACAGTAAGAATTTAAATGACACAGTTATCTCCCCTGCTAGTCACCTGATAGCATAGCTACCCACAATTCCACTTCCTTCTTGTTCTACTGCTTCGTAGGGCTGGAAGTAAACATTGTCAACTCCGTGAAAAAGTGCCTTTTCTAGCGAAACTACTCACAGTTGGATTACCTCAGACGTCTGATTTCCTGCAAGAAGTCCTTTGGGAAGTATTCTATAAGTTATCAGCGTAAAAATGGCTCAAAATATGTCTCAATTGTCATGCATGTCTTGTGGAGGTGACAAGCCTAGTTATGACCTTCACTCAACGTGTCCGCCATGCCGCCAGGGAAGAATCTGTACATGGGACACGGCCTGTGAAGAGTGTATTGTGTGGGCGCCCGGCATATTCCAGGTGTATCTAGCCGGTTCTCTGGCAGCTAACGAGGGAAATAATGTTGTTATGCCTACCAATCTCGCCAACGAGACATGTAGCACAGTCTCCTCGTTCTAGCGTAGGCGAGGAGTCTAGGGGGCTTGTTAGTTCTGTAGCTGGGTCTACGTTGTCAGCCTATTGAACGTAAATAAAGATAAACAAACGCCCCCCTCCCGCTCACGATGCTTCCATTTCAGACCAGGCGAAGGGTCAGTCAGGTAAGACAACGACCCGGTTGGTACAGGTGGAAGGGATAATCGAAGATTTGGAGTCTGGCACTACGACGACTGTGGACGTGGAGATTCCAATTGAGCGGACGCCTGGATACGACGATGAAGGGAGATCGGTAACGGATCCAGGCTTAGCGTGGGAAAGCCAGGGGACTCCGATCTCTCGATCGGGGTCAACTTATGACTACGAAAACTTAGGCAGCACTAGTGAGGGGCCTAATGTTAAGTTTTCATTTGGATCCGGGGTTGGGAAGATACCTTCCTCGACGCTGTCGAGGCCTGGACTTCCCGGTCGCTCAGTTATGCCTGTAACTGCTGCTTCCGGTTTGTCTGAATCTTCCCAACCTGCTTCCAGTTACTCTGGTGGCCTTCCTCGTCCCCTTGCCGAGACGTTTGTGTCTACGAGCCTTCTGGGCCACCAGAGATTAAGGTTCCCGCAACAACGGCAGTATGGTATGTATTCAGGTACCTATGATATGTCAAATTTTTTGCCTGTGTCTGAGTTGCGTTATCAAGAACCCTCAATCAGATCAGGTCAAATTATGCGGCATCCGGTTGCTGGTCTACCTTCGCCCTTGCGTGGCTTAGGTCAGATACCTGCTTCCGGGGGTGTTCGTGGTACGGGACCGGGATTATTACGTATGATGCGTCCTCCTATACGTGCTTCCGGTTTACGACCTCGTATGCCAGTTCACCGACCTTTACAGTGGCCGTGCTCACGTCCAGCTGGAGGGTCCTTGAGTGTGAACACACCTCGTCAGTCCTTGCTTCCGGTCCACTCTCAAGTGACTGATCCCACATTGGCTGCCATACTGCGCGGTATGGAACAGCAACGTGAGGAAATGAAGGAATTGAGAGAGATGATGACCAGTCAATTCCGAAGTAGTATGCCACTGCTTCCGGTTTTGACTGAACAGTCTAGGAAACCGGAAGCTAATTTGTCGAGGACTATCCCTTCCAATACTCCCTCCTGGCAGGAAGCCCCGGAAGCTATGGAAGTGGATAGGGACCAGTACGGTAGATCTGAATTGAATGAACCTACCAATACTGATCCGGATGCTAGGAAATATTATGAGCTTATTTCCGGCATCTATGACTTAATTCCTGATATGCGGGGGATATTGAAACTGAATCAGGAGAGTCAAATCGGGTTACGAGATCGGCTACCACGCTTCCGGTCTCAACTGCTATACATTCTATTTGCCACTTGTTCATAGAACGTTGGCCAGATAATTCCCACGGAGTGGCAACTTCACCCAGACATACTAAAACAAATAGCTCATGTCTGGGAGATGCCACACATAGATCTGTTCGCCACTCGGCGCAACAATCTACTGCCCCTGTTTATGTCGCCGGTACCGGATACGGCGGCGTTTGCAGTGGACGCACTATCGCAGGACTGGTCAAGGATGGTAGCATATGCGTTCCCTCCCCCAGCTATCCTAGCGAAGGTACTCCAGAAGATCCGCGAACACATATGTGTCGTTTACCTGATTGTTCCGTGGTGGCCAGCAAGGCCGTGGTTCCCGGAACTACTGGATCTTCTGGTAGATGTACCAAGACAGCTTCCGGTATGGCACAATCTACTGCGCCAGCCCGGAACGTCGATATTCCACAGCCAGCCAGGACTGTTCCACTACCACGTGTGCAAGTGCTCAAGCAGCACTTTGCTCAGGCGGGATTTTCAGCGGAGGTTGGGCGCCGAATGGCACAATCAATTCGACCGTCCTCTTCCGCTGTATACAACTCAAAGTGGGCAATCTTCGATCTTTGGTGTGGAGAGAGGGATATCAATCCATCCTGCGCCACTATCCCTGAAGTAGCAGAGTTTCTATTGTACCTGTTCAGGGATAGGGGCCTGGTGCCCGCTACGGTAGAAGGTTATAGAGCGGCTATTGCTCAACCTATTCTACTGGGTACTGGGATTAATCCCTCGACTGATCCAAACTTATCTGCACTAATCAAGTCATACAAGATAACTGGTCAGTCGGCTGTTCCGAAATTACCTAAGTGGGACTTAGCCTTAGTACTTCGGCAATTAGGAGAGCCACCTTTTGAGCCAATAGAAGCTATTGAGCTAAAATATTTATCATACAAAACTTCGTTTTTGTTGGCTCTTGCTTCGGCAGCTAGAGTGTCAGAGCTGCATGCGCTCGATAAAAGGAACATCAGACACTTTAGGAACTGGAGCAAGGTAGTTCTCACAACGGTTCCTGAGTTTGTGGCCAAGAATCAAGCCCTCTACGATTCCATATCTCGAGAGTTCACAATTCCAGCCTTATCTGATTTCCTTTTGTCCGGTCTTGAATCAGACATGTTAATGTGTCCGGTCCGGGCTCTTGCGTGTTACCTGAATCGTACAGAGGAGATCAGAGCGGGAAGGAGGCGTTTGTTTATCCCTTTCGATCCCAAAGCCAAACAAGAAATAAGTAAAAACACTATCTCGAGTTGGCTCAAAAATACGATTCGGCTAGCGTACTCCACGGCTACTGATAGGCAAGCCGCGCTTGTAAACGTTTTCGGGTCACGAGATTAGGGCATTAGCAGCATCATGGCCTCTATGGACCAACAGATCGGTGACAGACATTATGAGGGCGTGCTACTGGAGGTCAAACACGACATTTGCCTCCTACTATCTCCGGGACATGACGTTGGCATGTAACGACCTCTATTCCATCGGCCCACTTGTGACCGCACAGCGGGTGTCAGGGGGACTGAGGCCAGCAATATAGCTACAAAAGTCCGGGCGTACAGTTGTAACCCTGCTTGCGGGTGAGTGCTTTTTTTCTCTCGCCCCCTTTCGAAAAAAGGGGGGGGCGTATCTTGCATCTCAGCCTTGAAGTCAGAGTAGCAACAGAGGTTCCCTGTGTACCATAGGCATACAGGTTATTACTGTTGTATGATCTCATGGATCCTCTGTGAGGTAGAAGATCTGTGATTTCTACTCTGTACTAGTCACTATGTATGGCATTTATCACTAACCACGGATTGTATCAGTTTGCCCACCTACCTTACGGTGGCACTCTATGCAAAGAGTGGAAGTGAGGTAAGTTTTCAGCGCAAATAACAAAAAAATTTTACAAGTAAATTTTCTGTTATTAAGCTAAAACTTACCTCACTTCCAGTGATGCCCACCCAACCTCCCCGCCATGATACATCCAGACCATGTATCGCAGTGGAACAAGAAGGAAGTAGAATTGTGGGTAGCTATGCAATCAGGTGACTAGCAGGGGAGATAACTGTGTCATTTAAATTCTTACTGTGGTATTTCATGTAGACAAGAAATGCAAAGAGTGGAAGTGAGGTAAGTTTTAGCTTAATAACAGAAAATTTACCTGTGAAATTTTTTTATTTCGTCTCCTGGTGCCGAGAACATGATGCCGATCCCGACTCTGCCTCTGTTTCCCTAGTAGCTGACTTCCTCCTTCATCTTCATCGTGATAAGAAGTTTCAAATCAGCACCATTGAGGGGTATCGATCTGCTCTGGCTAGGGTATTACGTCTTACCTCCGGTACAGACATTAGTCTAAACGATAATATCTCTGCGCTCATTCGTGCCTTCGCGTTACAGTCTCGCCATACTCGCCAACTGTTACCGAAATGGGATATCGGTGTGGTTCTGTGTGCTCTGATTCGTCCGCCCTTTGAACCCTTAGAATCCGCTTCTATTAAAGCTGTGTCTTATAAGACTGCCTTTTTGGCGGCGTTTGCTTTGGCGTCTAGAGTGTCTGAACTTCATGCCCTTGAAAGATCTTCTATGACCTGGACGGCGGATTGGTCCCGCATTTCTTTTCGGCCCATTCCGGAGTTTATCGCCAAAAATGAGTCTGTTCGTTCAGGTCCGTGCGCTCATCATTCGGACTCCATTCCTGCGTTGTCAGACTTTGTGCATGGTCTCGAGGATGATCTTTTGTTATGCCCTGTTCGAGCCATTCGCCACTATCTTACTCATACCGATTCCGTTCGCGGCTCTCGGCGCCTGTTATTTCTGTCTCTTCGTCCATCGGCTTTGCATGACATTACCAAAAATACCATCGCCGCGTGGTTGAAGAAAACCATTA
>JAVTVY010039305.1:0-16933 GCA_036873755.1 Hanleya hanleyi | reverse complement strand
TGGTGGTGATGTTGGTGGTGTGCGGTGGTGGTGTTGGTGGAGTCGGTGGTGGTGTGTGTGGTGGTGGTAGAGTCTTTAAATATAGGAATGAACATTGTGGAAACCTTTGCGCGCCGGGGTCAAAGCTCAGTTCCGGTCACGTGAACGGAAGCGGGAGTGACCTCACAGAGGTCATATGCAAATGTCACTTCCGAGCTCTGAGCTCCACAGGCTTTGAGCTCCAAGAGCTCCGATCTAAGAAACACACTCGCAAGCACACACTTACACACACAGAGGCATACATGCATACACACATGCATACACACACGCACACGCACACACACGTATACCCAGACGCATATACACACGCACGCATACACACACGCGTACACACTCACAAGCACACACACACACACACACAGACATACATACACATGCATACACACACGCATACGCAGGCATACACCCACACGTACACACACACATACACAGAGACGCATACACACATACAGTCATACACACGCACACATATACGCGTGAACACACTGACAAGCACACACACACTTACACAAACACACACACACACAGATGCATACAAGCACATACTCACGCATATACACGCACAAGCACACGCCTACACACATACACACGCACACAGACGTATACACACCTACACGCACACACACGCGCATTCACGCACACCCACACACATACACAACACACACCTATGCATACACACACACATACCTACACACAAACATGCATGCACACACACACAGACACACACGCACAGACGCAGACACACAGGTAAACAGACACACACACACACACACATGAGTGAGTGAGTGGTCATATTAGGTCGTTTGTACACCAGGTCATTGAGTGCACTTGACCTGCATCCTTTTCATGTTGTCGGATCATGTTTAGACATGTTGGGGTATGACGTCACTTTCGATGTGAATTGAAGGAAAGGAGATGGTACTGACCTGTTTGTGGGGGTTCGTTTGTGTGTGCTAAAAACAGATCACCAGCTAGCGTGCTATAAAAGGGAAGCGGCCTGGTCGTTTCATCAGACACTGTCAACCACCAAGATGTTGACTTGTACTACGTGCTCGAAAGCATTCACTCGTCTGCACGACTTGCGCCGCCATGAGGGTACCAAGCACGAAGGAACCGCCCGGCATAGCTGTACGATATGTACACTGTCGTTTCAGCGCCCAGATCATTTACAGCGCCATGAAGTACCCAAGCGTCCATGCGAAGAATGTGGTCGGATTTTCAAACTGACCAGTCAGTTGCTGCGACACCAACGCACACGACACCCTGTTCTGCAGTCACGTTTGCAGGTAGAAGAGTCCGTAGGCACCAGTATCGAGAAAGCGCGAACTCCCACCCATCGCACGAGGGTTGAAGATGATGATGTCGCCCTAATTCAACAGTCAAATTCCGACGACAAGACATTGGGCCAGATTTTGCACGACGAGGAGAGCAAAGTACACTTCGTGGACGAACCCATACATGTTCCTAGCGATCTGTTACACGAACACCATCCAGTGAGTGACATCTATCGGCGCCATTGGCACATGATCCGGTACTGTTTCCACAAACATCGCCCTATTGAAGATATCTACAATTTCCGACTGACCAACCTCACCCGTTTACGCAGCTACGTGGAAGCCATCTTCGAAGATCAAACTACGGCCTTCAAATTGAATGTCGCTTTCGGGTACATCTTACGTCACAAAAAGACGGACCAGTTACGGTATTGTTACCCCAGTGCCAACAACCTTGTGTTTGACCTGCCGTTTACCATCATTCACCGGGCGTCGCTAGAGATGATGCTGGCCCAAGTGGAACAATTGGATGCCTTGAGATGGGCACATCGTCAACGCCCCAACACGCAATGGGTGGTAAAGAGGGTAACCAATGTTACGTTTTTCGTGACCAAGACAACCAATCAACCCATCGGGTGAATGCGTCACCCATGCACTGATGAATACCACAACATGCCGTACATACTCTCTATGTCTACATGCTGATCGTTGACTTGAGCTCAGTAAACACTTGTGCCTGATGTGACGATGCGTTGAATAATAAAACACGATGTTTGATATTTCGAATGCGAACATACTAAACATACCCAGGGCGGCTCCCCCAGCCTGGGTATGATGTAAAATTTGGGGATAATTAACTATATGACAAAAACTTCTTGTTGTTCTCTCATGTGTCATCCTTGTTGTTGTTGTTCTCTCTCCGGGGCTCTTAGAACTCGGCGCATGCACACACGCACCCAGACACACAGACGCATACACACACACACACACACACACACACGCGCATCAGACGCATACACACACACACACACACACGTACGCACACATGCATACAGACACACACGCACACACACACACACACATACACACACGTACACGCAAGCACACATGCACACAGACACACAGACGCATACACAGACACACAGACGCATACACACACATGCACGCACACGCACACACACAGACGCATACACACACACACACAGACGCCTACACACACACATGCATACTCATTGCGCAATGCGCCGCAAGGTCAATGGGGCTCGACATGCGCTTTCATACTACTAATCCATCCTTCACTGCCCCAAAATGCCCACTTTCGCTACTACTCGTAATGATGACGTCACTGATGACGTCACAGATGACGCGGACATCCCTCAAATCAGGGTCTACACCCCGAGAACTACAAAATGACACCTTCCAGGACGCATTCGAACCGTGAATAGTCCATCTCTACACCAAATACCTTCCTTTCACTGCCCCAAAATGTCCACTTTCGCTACTACTCGTACTGATTACGTCACTGATGACGTCACAGATGACGCGAACATCCCTTAAATCGGGATCTACACCCCGAGAGCTACAAGATGACACCTTACACGACGCATTCGGACCAAGGATGGTCTCTCTCTATCCCAAATACCTACCTGCACTGCCCCAAAATGGTCACTTTACTTACTACAACCAACTGCGCATGCGCAGATTAACGCGACTTGCACTTAAAAACACACCATTCTGACTCTAACCCACACAAGCTTCACTTTGACACCTTCCACGACCTATTCGGACCCATAGCGGTCCATCTCTACCCCAGACACACATCCACATACCCAACAAAATGCCTGATTTCTCTACTACAACCAACTGCGCATGCGCAGATTGACGCGACTTGCATTTAAAACACGCCATTCTGACTCTACCCCACACAAGCTTCACATTGATACCTCACACGATCCATTCGAACCGTGAATAGCCCATCTCAAACCCAAACACACACCCACATATCCCCCAAAATGCCTACTTTCTATACTAGGCTGCGCATGCGTAGACTATTGAACACGGACGGACCATTAGTGTAGTCAAGTGCTCCTCCACGAGAGCTTCAAAATAAGACCTCACTCGACCCCATTGGACCATTAGGGACTCACCTAGACTCCAACATGTCCACCCCGTATGGCCCTATACACCCATAGCCATGCAGTATAGGCCTATGGGCCTACCCAGGCCTTGGTGACTTTTTTTCAAAAATTTCACCGATTCGCTCCGCAACACTTCCTATCATGTTCTACATGACGAGACGAGTAAAACGAGACCCCACAACCCTACCGCAAATGTATAGAAGTGGGTTTCCCAGTAGGATAAACATTGAACCTATACCCCAGTATGGGACTATATGGGTCTATATATGGGTCTCGGTGACTTTTTTCAAAAATTTCACCGTTTCATGCCGGGACACTTCCTATCATGTTCTAAATGACGAGACGAGTAAAACGAGACCCCACAACCCTACCGCAAATGTATAGAAGTAGGTTTCTCAGGGGGACAAACATTGATCCTATACCCCAGTATGGGACTATATGGGGCTATATCGTACTTTTTCAAAAATTTCACCGATTCGTGCCGGGACACTTCCTATCATGTTCTAAATGACGAGACGTGAAAAACAAATCCAAACAACCCTACCGCAATGTATAGAAGTACGTTTCCCAGGGGGACAAACATTGATCCTATACCCCCAGTATGGGACTATATGGGGCTATATCGTACTTTTTCAAAAATTTCAACGATTCGCTTCGCGACACGTCCTATCATGTTCTACATGACGAGACTAAGAAAACGAGACCTCACAACCTATACCGCAAATGTCGAGAAGTAGGTTTCCCAGGATGGTCCTATACTCCCCATACCCCATATAGGCATTTTCGCGTAATTTAGGATAAAGTCCGTGTTCCGTATTTTTCAGGAAAAATTTTACATGCACCCACCCATGCTTGAAATATACTTCACTTTGATACCTCATACAACTCCATCGGCCCATTAGGGGCTCCCCTAGCTCCAAAACGTCTAGCAGGACCCATACAATGTCCAGTTTTCGACACTAGGTGACCACATCCCGACGAAATGGCCAGTTTTCGACACCGGATGTGCCGCCATCTTGAACATACGTGCCGCCATCTTGGATATGGCCCATAATACACCGGGTCAAAATACTCGCTTCTGATTGGCTGACAGCTCTGTGACGAATTTGAAATACTCGCTTCTGATTGGACGAGAGCTCCGCATTGCGTCTGCGCATGCGCAGAATGATATTCCTACTGCACACCCAACCCATCAGATGCCCCTTCACGAATGCTTCACTTTGATACCTCACTCGACCCCATTGGACCATTAGAGGCTCCCCTAGCTCCAAAACGGCTAGTTTCATATCCTTTGACAACCGCGCATGCGCAGAATGCCGATATTCCAACCCCACACCCAGCCCATTAGATGCCCCTTCACGAATGCTTCACTTTGAAACCTCACTCGATCCCATTGGACCATTTGTGGCTCCCCTAGCTCCAACACGGCTACTTCCATACCCTTCGGCCACCGCGCATGCGCAGAATGCCGATACTTCAACCCCACACCCAGCCCATCAGAGGCTCCCTCACCTAGGCTTCACTTTAATACCTCACTCGATCCCATTGGACCATCAGGGGCTCCCCTAGCTCCAAAACGTCTATTTTCATACCCTTGGGCCAGCGCGCATGCGCAGAATGCCGATACTTCAACCCCACACCCAGCCCATTAGATGCCCCTTCACCTAAGCTTCACTTTGATACCTCACTCGATCCCATTGGTCCATTAGTGGCTCCCCTAGCTCCAACACGGCTATTTCCACACGGTTGGTCCACACGAGTTGTCTCCCTTGCGTCAGTGTGTGCAGATGGCGCTGTGGTTAGGATCGACGCCGTGATGTGGCAAGGGCGTCCCCACACCATCCTGGAGCCGCCATTTTGTTTGTTGATTTTCTGCGGAGATACACGGGACAATAAACACTCGACCCTAGGGTGGTACAGATGTTAGACTGATCCTATTAACATGGTACAACACCTATAGATTATGTTTATTACTAGGACGTCAGCGAAATACTAGTACCCATCCTCCGCATGGCAGAACTGTACAACCCAGAACAAGTCTAGACATGCCTTGATCACGTGATCGTCATGGGAAACCCCCACTGGGGAATCCCCCCTGGGAAACCCCTCCGCACTTCCTCCGCAAATCTGCGCAGAAACACCTGCGCACTCGTCAAAAGGGGCTCTGTGCCGTCTTTATACTACTACTGAGCCATATGGTTGCTTTCTAGTCGCCAGACGTCGTCAATTTTCCCCACCTCTTGCATATCACTCCAATTCATTACCTGTATATAGTAGGATTCTGCTGGTGGAATGTTAGTGCCCGAGGTCCGCCCCCTGTACATGTCATTCGACAAATATATGTAGGTTCATAGTTTTGGTGGGAAATTTAAGCCGTACGACGTCGGACATTACAGGATAGTTTTTTTGGGGGGGGGGGGGGGGTTGTGTCCTTGCAGATACCAGGTTTAACCCATGTGAAGGAGTTTTCTCCATCATACTTCCTCGATGCTCATCCATTAACATCAGATGGGTTATTTGTTTGAGCTGATCTGTCATCACAGCCCCCGAGCTACCGTATCTGATTCCGCTCAAGCCGATGCTAGGGGCCGTGTGATTACTTCATAGTTTCCGCATGAACAGCTACAATAAAAGCGCGGCTGAGATACTAAGGCTACATTCGAGAATCCACCGTATTCTCAGGTCTGAATGTGATGTACCGTGGGAAGCTTTCCTGTGGAGCCATATGGTTACTTTTTTCTCCGTCTCTTGCAAATCGCTCTAATTTGCAACGAAAATCATATGGATAAAGAATAACGATCAGCGACAGGGATTCGATATTTTTGGAACATCATGATGTTTTGCCGGCATCATTGAAAACTGTTGGCTGCATTTCTCTGGCCTATGTTTATGTATACAGTGATTGTTATTCTTTGTATTTTGTGCTAATGTTATTATAGGAATAAAGTTTGAGGATTATAGACGCGGAAATTCTTCAATGGACGACGGCTGAATATTGAATGACTGACTAGACGCTTGTATTGTGTTCCAATTTCTCGATACTACGATTTTATGGCATTAAACACAACATATAATGGTATTGGAAAATATGCCGGAGCACTGACAAGAATTCATGGCTGTGGATTGTCAATACCCTTCGAGAATGTAATCATATTTATATATGAAGAATGTAGTCATATTTATATATGAAGAATGTGTTACGTTCGAGCGGTCAGAAAACGTCTATCTTTGCGGTGTACACGAGACTTGAGGCGGCCTGGTCTCAGGCCCCTGTGACAAATTGTCAGGCTGATGTGAACGCAGTCTCGTATGACTGGAATCGGCCAACGAGGAAGGTCCGATTCAACCTGTCACCTTGTCTGGATCGAGGAGGTAGGATGGGAGGGACCTGTAGAAACAACCAAGGCAATAATAAAGTAATAATATTGTATTCTGCAATGTACACAGCTCTGTACGCGCACAATACCTGTAATAAAGATCCCTACTCTAGAGGTAGTTATCGTTAAGTGTTATCTTTATCTTAAAGAGAAAGACTAATAATATACAATATATACAAGAGACCCTATCTATGACGCGTCACGGCCCAGTCTCGTCCAGACTGGCTCTCGTCGTGGTATGGTACGGCGTCTCTGGTTCCTCTCCGGTCGTAGGCGTAGCCCCGGACTGTATGGAACGTCTACCGTGTCTAAGGTTACACGGCCCAGTTCATCTAAGCGTTATTAATCGTCTCTGGAATCCTCTCCGTATCACTGCCTCTCCTGTCAGTAGCCCTTCGGCGGCGTCGGCCTGTACGGCACCCCACAGCGTCTTCGGCGGCAGCCCCTTTCGGCTCGGCACTTCTCTGTTATCGGCGGCCCGAATTCGGCGACCCGTCTTCGGCTCGGCAGACTTCACGTCTTCGGCTCGGCCCGATTTCGGCGACCCGTCTTCGGCGACCCGACTTCGGCCCTCACGGCGTTGACCCAAGGACGAGTTAATAGGCTCAGATTGTCTGCATATATATGTGGTAATAATGCCCTGGTCTCGGGAGCGTATTATTACCTTACAGTGTAATGTCAATTAATACCAATGATTTGTAATAGTATTCAAGACTTGCAGCAAGGCATAATTCGAGCCCTGCGGCAGTGTAAGTATATACAGTGGGTGTAAGCCTGTATAATCCGTCACCTCTAGCCGGGGCCTGTAGGTAACTGGTGTAGGTGACTGTGATTAGATCTATTCCGTCCCTAAGGCCGACGATCTTGTATGTAAGCAAGTATGTGTTATTGATCGCATCTAGCCGAAGCCTGTATACGACCCGTGGGGTAAGGTGAGTGAGTGAATTAGACGTACGCAATTCTCGGTCGTAACCTCGAACGCTAGTCTGTGTTGAAGTGCGAGCTAGTGTGAGCTGTATGCGCAGATCTCGTCCCGAAGGCCGATGATCTGGTGTCTGTGTGTGAGTAAGTATTTGTAATCATGTAAAATACATAGCCAACGCTAGCGGTGATAATTTGCTATTAACCGAGGACTGCGGCAAAGTACTTCGGCCCGGTGCTCAGGTAGAGGACTACACTGAACCTGTTCCTATGTACGAATACCGCTGGCTAATAAACAGTTAATCACCTATTGCCGAAGCAAAACGTTAGCCGCGGACAAAATACCAGACTTTAATGTTTAATACATACTGAATGGCATTTGTATGAAAATAGGCTGCAGGTGTGGGATATTTGGTGCTCTGTATTTCCCGTAGATATCGTTCGCACGGTACAGTTAGAAGTTAGACTTTAATGCGTCATGCATGCTGAATAACAACTACTGTAGACGTGCGAACCACTGTGGACTTCTCGTCCTCAGATACTGTGCGTGTTAGTATCTATTATTCCTAAGCTATGGCTCGGCTCTCGGCTTTCCAACCCAGTTCGGTGCTATTTCGGCAATAAATCGGCACTTTCGGCCCTTTCGGCGCATTTGCGGCGATCCTGTCTCTGTGCTCTCCCGCACGATACTTACTGGCCGAATGTCTATGACAGAATGCCGAACGTCCATTCTCTACGTCTTATATAGGCTCTGGCTCCCAGAATCCTTTGCGCGCCCAAACATGGCAGCCCCCATAAAACGAAAGTGTAGACTCAGGCGGTGTTGGATTTCGTGTCAGATCAACAGAGTTCGACTTCTCTCGCCCGGTTTCGATGCAAGATGCGTGTCAGGGATATTTACACGTCCCTCGCTGCAAGTTTCAGCGCACAGTTAATACAGGTAAGTCGAATATCCACCATTATCGGTCCATTCACAATGTTATTTAGAATGTCAGCGTAGAACGAAAATAACATTCTCATGGGCATTTTCGTCACAAATGTAATCATATTTATATATGAAGAATGTAATCATATTTATATATGAAGAATGTAATCATATTTATAGATGATTACATTCTCGAAGGATATTGACAATCCACAGCCGATAATTCCAAAGTCAGAGAGACAATTGAAGAAAATATCAGGAGCCCTTTTGTGTTTGATGACGTAAACCTACCAAACCATAGTTAGATTGGACATGTTGGAAGACGGAGGTCACACATGAGAAGTAATATATGTCATTATGATAATTTATGTTGGTGCCCATCTACGTTTGTATCAATTATGAAGACAGATGTAACGTGTACGAGCAGGACCAGTCGTAGTGTTTAGAAGAAAACGAATCAATAACCGGGATTGCCCACTGGCATTCTGGCCGTCACCGTCGTTAACCCCTTCACTTGTAGGGATCCGGGGCTCGAAGAGATGATCACAACCCTACAAGGATGACTGACGCTGATGTAAAGGTCTATTATGGTATATTCTGCACAAATGGTATACACGGGTACAAATAATGGCGTAGAACCGCGTGGCTTAGACAGAATGTCTAAGGAGATGTAACGTTAAGATATTTACATATATGTACAGACACTAGGAGAGTGTATGCAAATAAACTTGATGTATATATACACGTGACGTGAGAGGATGTGTGCACACAAGTTAACGGATACGTACGCTTGGGGTGTGCATATAAGGTTCACGGATACGTACACTTGGGGTGTGCATATAAGGTTCACGGATACGTACACTTGGTGTGTGCATATAGAGTTAAACGTATCCCTGGTGTATATGTGGATAATAGAAGAGAATGTGTGCAGTTTAAGCTTGATGTTATATGGTAATAATATATATATGAGAGTGTATGCATATAACTTTACAGTTAATATAGTGCTTTAATGCGCGATAAGGGCGGCCTGGCTGCTGGCCCTTCTCTTCTGGGGATAAGGGCGGCCTGGCTGCTGGCCCTTCTCTTCCGTCGTTGGAACGTTATGGATATCACGCTCTCTCCAGGAATGGCACCCAGTCGTTGGAACGTTAAGGATATAACGCTCTCTCCAGATACGTCGCCCAGTCGTTGAAACGTCAAGGCCCGTTGGAACGTTACGGCGGTAACGTTCTCTCCAATATATATATACCCTCAGGCGTTGGAACGTCACGGCAGTGACGCTCTCTCCAGATATAGCACCAAGTCGCCGAAACGTCACGGCCCGTTGGAACGTTACGGCGGTAACGCTCTCTCCAGATACGACCCCCAGTCGTTGGAACGTCGCGGCAGCGACGCTCTCTCCAGAGACGTGGCAACTCGGCGTGTACTTCACCCCCAGTCGTCGGAGCTTGACCGTAACTTGTCAGCTCACCAGTCTGCTTCCCGCACAGGTAAGTATAGCCCGGCGTCTCAACCCTTACGGCTGCTGCGACCCGTCTATAGCCCGGCCTGTGACTACACGACCTCACTCAACTCTCAGGGACCGTCAGGACAATTACTTGGGTATATCATGTGCTATTACTATTTCATCTGGTACCGATGAAACATCGTACGGTCTGTAAACTGCCGTTGTAATCTGTGCCCTGGGCTTGACCGTACAGTCTGTAAGCCTTGTTACCACTTTTACATCGGTAAAACGAAGCTCGCCTTCTTTAACGTGTGATAAATACACGTATCCTACTGGAATCTGTATGTATTGTTACCGCTTTTACATCGGTAAAAGTGAGCCCACCTGCACCGTGCCTTTATGCGTGATAAATACGCATATCCTCCCTGTGGGATCTGTGGTCTGTGGCTTTCTTGACTGTATAATCTGTGCTCTGTATATCTGGACTTGTACTGTACTGTTTATAATCTGTGTGTCTTTATTTGCTTGTATGTGTGGTAAATACACATATTCCTTCCAGTTGAATCTGTAAGC
Organism: Hanleya hanleyi; assembly: GCA_036873755.1. Classification (NCBI taxonomy): domain Eukaryota; kingdom Metazoa; phylum Mollusca; class Polyplacophora; order Lepidopleurida; family Hanleyidae; genus Hanleya; species Hanleya hanleyi. Next base: position 6,239 of record JAVTVY010039305.1, on the reverse strand, counting down.
TGTATCTGTTTGTTTCTTGTGTGCTCTGTGTGCTGTATCTTTCTGTCCTGTAAGATCGGTGATCTGTACTTGTCCCTTTCCGGCTGGATGCCGTCCGTGTAGCCGTCTGCGACCTGTTTGCTGGGCCCCCGGAATACACGATTTACCGACGTTTCTTGATGAAAGCAGCACGCCCGCCTGTAACTTGACTTTCTCCGCCCGGCTGTAATCACGGTGCTCGTTCTCGCCCGTATAGCGTTGCACGGCCGTTTGCGTCGTTGTATTATGGCAGTGGGAGTTTGGCTTATCTCTCTCTGTATTTAGTGCAGTTGCATATTTCTGGGGGTGGAGGGAATCCCTGACTATCGTCATATATACCGCTTCACGGTCAACAAATCGACACAAATATTGTGGCTTTAGTCCCAGTGCAACGGGATAGCACAGCAATAATGTCGAAATTATCAACCTACTGGTATAGACACTAAAAGCCCTATTTTATACTGAAGTTAGACCATGCAAGTTGTCTAAATGTGCTACAGGCAAACACATGTCTCATTACAGTATTACCCAATGCCCCAAAACTACATACAACACGCCACACTGTCGTGTCTCCTAAACTATAGTATAACCACAAACACGTTTCCACACCGAAAATGCGAGCCGGCAAATTCTCATTGGATTGGCGTGTTTTTACAGGTTACACTAATTACAGGATTGTACAAGCTTTTAGATTCCCAGGCCAAAAACAACTGCATTACGGCCCAACCGTAAATTATGCCAAAATCAATAAGCTACAGGCTGACCTGGACGTGTTTCTCCAGCCCTCTCTTTCTGGTCTCTCCCCCCTCTCTACGTTCGTTCAAGCTTATATAGAGCTACCGCTCTTCTGTGAATAAAGGTAGAAACAGAACCGTTCTCCTGCAGATAAAGGTAGCACAAGTCGACGATGCCAGCGCCCTCTTTATTGTCACTTACACCACACTTCCCCGAACCGTTTACATGGACCTCGCTGAATAAATATGGCTATGGAAGAACCAACCATAATTCATAACTGACGTAATTGTTAAATATCAGCTTCCAACTCGCTCTGGTAAGCGAGAAACACAGGGGAATGCATTTCCGAAATCTGCCTTGCTCGACGCTGACGACACGGGTCAAGCTCGTTCTTCCACATTCCAGCGCAGTACACGGCTCCTGATTCAAACTGTTCTCTACACAAACGGGTAACCGTTACACTGCCCCCGCCTTTCTAAATCATGACGTCCCCGTCATGGCCGTACGGGTTCCAGTTGTACAATTCGAATCAACTAAAACAAAACTGTTCGCCAATCACAGGCCATCAGGGCCGGCGAAATCACTAGGTGGCCGCCCTCCGGCGGTCTGGCCGGGCCAACACGACATTAGGTCCACAGATTTCCTTCACAGAATTACCTGGGCGGCTAGCAGAGCCGCCCCACGACATTAGGTCCACTGGGATGCCTGCTCAGTTGGAGGGGTCGGGCTTCCCCCCTCTTACGGTGCACGGGCTGGGACGTCAGCACGTAGTCTTGCAACCTGCGAGGCCTGACCGCTCGCCGAACGCGGGTCGTCGTCGCGTGTGTGGGGGCTGCCTCACCCTCGGCCACTTCGGTGACGTCGTCCTTCGCGTGTGTGGGGGCTGCCTCACCCTCGGCCACTTCCTCGAGCGCGTCCTCCGCTGGTCCCTGCGGCCGGCCCACGGTCGCCTGTGCCTCCCGGGCTCCGTCGTGGTCGGTCATCTCTAGTAGTCGGTTGTTCTCTTCTGTTGTAGATCAAGCCAGATCCCACCGCTGCCACCAGTTTTCTCCGTGTAACGTGTACGAGCAGGACCAGTCGTAGTGTTTAGAAGAAAACGAATCAATAACCGGGATTGCCCACTGGCATTCTGGCCGTCACCGTCGTTAACCCCTTCACTAGTAGGGATCCGGGGCTCGAAGAGATGATCACAACCCTACAAGGATGACTGACGCTGATGTAAAGGTCTATTATGGTATATTCTGCACAAATGGTATACACGGGTACAAATAATAGCGTAGAACCGCGTGGCTTAGACAGAATGTCTAAGGAGATGTAACGTTAAGATATTTACATATATGTACAGACACTAGGAGAGTGTATGCAAATAAACTTGATGTATATATACACGTGACGTGAGAGGATGTGTGCACACAAGTTAACGGATACGTACACTTGGGGTGTGCATATAAGGTTCACGGATACGTACACTTGGGTGTGTGCATATAAGGTTCACGGATACGTACACTTGGTGTGTGCATATAGAGTTAAACGTATCCCTGGTGTATATGTGGATAATAGAAGAGAATGTGTGCAGTTTAAGCTTGATGTTATATGGTAATAATATATATATGAGAGTGTATGCATATAACTTTACAGTTAATATAGTGCTTTAATGCGCGATAAGGGCGGCCTGGCTGCTGGCCCTTCTCTTCTGGGGATAAGGGCGGCCTGGCTGCTGGCCCTTCTCTTCCGTCGTTGGAACGTTATGGATATCACGCTCTCTCCAGGAATGGCACCCAGTCGTTGGAACGTTAAGGATATAACGCTCTCTCCAGATACGTCGCCCAGTCGTTGAAACGTCAAGGCCCGTTGGAACGTTACGGCGGTAACGTTCTCTCCAATATATATATACCCTCAGGCGTTGGAACGTCACGGCAGTGACGCTCTCTCCAGATATAGCACCAAGTCGCCGAAACGTCACGGCCCGTTGGAACGTTACGGCGGTAACGCTCTCTCCAGATACGACCCCCAGTCGTTGGAACGTCGCGGCGGCGACGCTCTCTCCAGAGACGTGGCAACTCGGCGTGTACTTCACCCCCAGTCGTCGGAGCTTGACCGTAACTGGTCAGCTCACCAGTCTGCTTCCCGCACAGGTAAGTATAGCCCGGCGTCTCAACCCTTACGGCTGCTGCGACCCGTCTATAGCCCAGCCTGTGACTACACGACCTCACGACGATCTCTCAGGTAAGTATCACGCACCACTCAACTCTCAGGGACCGTCAGGACAATTACTTGGGTATATCATGTGCTATTACTATTTCATCTGGTACCGATGAAACATCGTACGGTCTGTAAACTGCTGTTGTAATCTGTGCCCTGGGCTTGACCGTACAGTCTGTAAGCCTTGTTACCACTTTTACATCGGTAAAACGAAGCTCGCCTTCTTTAACGTGTGATAAATACACGTATCCTACTGGAATCTGTATGTATTGTTACCGCTTTTACATCGGTAAAAGTGAGCCCACCTGCACCGTGCCTTTATGCGTGATAAATACGCATATCCTCCCTGTGGGATCTGTGGTCTGTGGCTTTCTTGACTGTATAATCTGTGCTCTGTATATCTGGACTTGTACTGTACTGTTTATAATCTGTGTGTCTTTATTTGCTTGTATGTGTGATAAATACACATATTCCTTCCAGTTGAATCTGTAAGCTGTATCTGTTTGTTTCTTGTGTGCTCTGTGTGCTGTATCTTTCTGTCCTGTAAGATCGGTGATCTGTACTTGTCCCTTTCCGGCTGGATGCCGTCCGTGTAGCCGTCTGCGACCTGTTTGCTGGGCCCCCGGAATACACGATTTACCGACGTTTCTTGATGAAAGCAGCACGCCCGCCTGTAACTTGACTTTCTCCGCCCGGCTGTAATCACGGTGCTCGTTCTCGCCCGTATAGCGTTGCACGGCCGTTTGCGTCGTTGTATTATGGCAGTGGGAGTTTGGCTTATCTCTCTCTGTATTTAGTGCAGTTGCATATTTCTGGGGGTGGAGGGAATCCCTGACTATCGTCATATATACCGCTTCACGGTCAACAAATCGACACAAATATTGTGGCTTTAGTCCCAGTGCAACGGGATAGCACAGCAATAATGTCGAAATTATCAACCTACTGGTATAGACACTAAAAGCCCTATTTTATACTGAAGTTAGACCATGCAAGTTGCCTAAATGTGCTACAGGCAAACACATGTCTCATTACAGTATTACCCAATGCCCCAAAACTACATACAACACGCCACACTGTCGTGTCTCCTAAACTATAGTATAACCACAAACACGTTTCCACACCGAAAATGCGAGCCGGCAAATTCTCATTGGATTGGCGTGTTTTTACAGGTTACACTAATTACAGGATTGTACAAGCTTTTAGATTCCTAGGCCAAAAACAACTGCATTACGGCCCAACCGTAAATTATACCAAAATCAATAAGCTACAGGCTGACCTGGACGTGTTTCTCCAGCCCTCTCTTTCTGGTCTCTCCCCCCTCTCTACGTTCGTTCAAGCTTATATAGAGCTACCGCTCTTCTGTGAATAAAGGTAGAAACAGAACCGTTCTCCTGCAGATAACGGTAGCACAAGTCGACGATGCCAGCGCCCTCTTTATTGTCACTTACACCACACTTCCCCGAACCGTTTACATGGACCTCGCTGAATAAATATGGCTATGGAAGAACCAATCATAATTCATAACTGACGTAATTGTTAAATATCAGCTTCCAACTCGCTCTGGTAAGCGAGAAACACAGGGGAATGCATTTCCGAAATCTGCCTTGCTCGACGCTGACGACACGGGTCAAGGTCGTTCTTCCACATTCCAGCGCAGTACACGGCTCCTGATTCAAACTGTTCTCTACACAAACGGGTAACCGTTACACAGACATTTCCTGGATATTATATCTTCTGTCGCTTCATATTTAGTGAACATTTCTGTTCATTTACTAAAATTTACATTTTTCGGAAATGTCAAATGCCGTTGAGTTCCATGAAGCAGATCTATGATTAGCAACCACGGCAGACCGGGCAAGCCGTTCTCTTAAACCTAGCTGTCTGCAATGTCGGTACTGTCGGTACTTTGCCAGTACTGTATGACAAAACTTGGTCAGCGACACTCATTTGAAAATGAACTGTAGACTTTGGTTGTCGTGGATAACAAGCAGGTGAAGTGAATGTTATATCGTTGACTGTTCACAGAACATTTTATAATTAAATACCATATGATTTATCCAATGATTATTTAATAAATCAACAACAGAATTCGACGCTGAAGCAAGAGCCATAAACACAATTCACATACATGTGTGTCAAATACCTAAAAAAAACACAACACGAGTTATATAGTTATAAACACATGCTTTATTTGGATGCAATATGTGGTTGTGAAAACACATTTTCCGTTGATCTAAAGGGTAACTTCCTTGGAAGTCAAACGATTTTAAAACCATGATTTAACTCTAACCTTTGTTTTAATTTGTGGTATTCCATATATCAATGTGGCATGTTAAGCGACTGTGGTCCAGGTGTAGGCCAGGCTAAAAGTTGCGTTCTCTATGCGTCGTCAAGTAAACGCTTACCGGGCCTAAGAATTGTCAACAAAAACTACCGGCGGATGAGCTATTGCAGCCAGTGATCGACCAAACAAAAGAGCTGTAGATTTGTTTAATCTTTGTACATATGTGTGTGTGTATTATGAATCGTGGAAAACAAAAAAAATGCTTTAAACCTACGACATCCGGTAATATTTTCTTTTCTTTTTTTGAGGTCACAAACTTTGGAATCCAGTATTATTGCTAATAGCACATTTCGTGTGTTGAGGTACCACGAGAGCTAGGTTGGTGATTTACTGGTGGTTGTGGATAACGTAATGGATAGAACGCTGCTTTAAGGCCACTTGTGAGGCACCTCTCAAGGTGGATTTAAGATGTCATTTTATAACTGGGCCTTCAACCGATACTATCAGTGCAGGCGGACTGGTAGCAGTCTTGGTCAATTAGGATTGTTCGTAAGATAATTTTTTGGTCGATTTTTCGGTCAGATTTTCCAACTTTTTATTTATGCAATTTCTCCGCAAAAACTGCATGATAAATTAGGAAATATTTATGTGATGTGAAATAAAATATTTTTCGCCCATTTTTCATCGCGGAAAAGCTGAAATTTTGAAGAAATATGACAAAACCATCACTTTCCTGATACTCCACGTGGTCGCCGTCTTGAATTTGTTTATCATCCTCTGCTCGGGGGCTTATGCCAATAGGCTCAAAATGACCCCAATATGATAAACTATAAAATCACGGAGTTTCAGATCTCAATTTTTGTCGTTCCGGAGATAGCGCAGGAAATTTGGTGCGGGGTGGGGGGGCGGCATTTTGGCCGCCATCAGGTGGGTAACCTGGTAAATGCAAGAAACCCAGAAAAACTATCCTGTAACGAACGACGTTCTAGAGCTTAATTTT